>CM060661.1:39531812-39646812 GCA_030686955.1 Odontamblyopus rebecca
ACGTGTCAGTAGGAGCGTGCACGTGTTAGTAGGAGCGTGCACGTGTGTCCTCAGTTTCTCCTCAAAGATGTTTAACGATGTCTGTGCTGAAAGACTCCTGAAGGACCAGGACTGAACTGGGACTAAACCAGGACTGAACCAGGACTGAACCAGGACTGAACCAGGACTGAACCGGGTTAAGATCTGTGTTTAGGTGTGTGTCCGTTTCCATGGAGTTTACAACAGTGTTTAGTGATGTGACAATGGAGCAGCAGAGTCAGCACCTGGTTCAGACCTGGTTCAGTCCTGGTTCAGTCCTGGTTCAGACCTGGTTCAGATCTGGTTCAGACCTGGTTCAGACCTGGTTTAGACCTGGTTTAGACCTGGTTCAGACCTGGTTCAGACCTGGTTTAGACCTGGTTCAGACCTGGTTTAGACCTGGTTCAGACCTGGTTCAGACCTGGTTTAGACCTGGTTCAGACCTGGTTCAGACCTGCACCAGTGTCTTCCTAAAGTCCGAGTGTGAGTCTCCTCATGATCGTCTCATTTTCAAACTCCTGATTCGGAGTTTTGTTTGCAGTCATGTTTGATTCAGAGGAAAAAACTGACCTGAAGTCCACAGCTCCTCCCCCTGGACCCTCAGATCTGGTTAGGATCCTGGTCCATTCTGGGGCAGGACCGGACCCTCAGATCTGGTTAGGATCCTGGTCCATTCTGGGGGAGGACCGGACCCGCAGATCTGGTTAGGATCCTGGTCCAGTCTGGGGGAGGACCGGACCCTCAGATCTGGTTAGGATCCTGGTCCAGTCTGGGGGAGGACCGGACCCTCAGATCTGGTTAGGATCCTGGTCCCCGACTGTATGTATCCATGTCTTTTATATCTAATATTTTATATGCTTCTCTCCCTCTTTTACACTCGCTCCCCATCTCCTCCTCTCCTCTGTCTCCTCTCTCCTCTCCTGTCTCCTCTCCTGTCTCCTCTCCTGTCTCCTCTCCTCTCCTCTCTCAGCTGGAGTCTCTGTTCCCTCTCTCCTCCTGCTCGGGTTCAGGCTGCTCTCCTCCGGCTCTCTCCTCCTCTCTGCTTCCGTCTCTCTCGTCTTCTCTCTCCTCCTCCCTCTCCTCCTCCCTCTCTTCCTCCCTGTCCTCCTCCCTCTCCTCCTCCCTCTCCTCCTCCCTCTCTTCCTCCCTCTCCTCCTCCCTCTCCTCCTCTCTGAACCATAAGCCCCTCCTCTCCTCCGCTCACAGACCCGTCCTGCAGCAGGTCCGGACTCGCTCCGTGGGCACCAACACCCAGGAGAGGGGCTGTTTGGAGGGGGAGCTGCCCCAGAGAGGGCCCTGCCTGCCGGGCACCAGCGTCAACCTGGAGGGCATCGTGTGGCACGAGACGCAGGAAGGTGAGCGCCCCCTGTGGAGCACAAATACATGAACATTACGACAAATAAAACATACAGCGCAATTTATCTACAAAGTCTAAGGAAAGTGTAGCATATTTATAAAGTATAGTGTGTATATATAAATGACTGACAGGTGAGTGACAGGTGTATCTGTTGGCAGGTGTATATGAGTGACAGGTGAGTGACAGGTGTATCTGTTGGCAGGTGTATATGAGTGACAGGTGAGTGACAGGTGTATGTGTTGGCAGGTGTATATGAGTGACAGGTGTATCTGTTGGCAGGTGTATATGAGTGACAGGTGAGTGACAGGTGTATCTGTTGGCAGGTGTATATGAGTGACAGGTGAGTGACAGGTGTATCTGTTGGCAGGTGTATATGAGTGACAGGTGAGTGACAGGTGTATCTGTTGGCAGGTGAGTGACAGGTGTATATGAGTGACAGGTGTATATGAGTGACAGGTGTATATGAGTGGCAGGTGTATATGAGTGGCAGGTGAGTGACAGGTGTATATGAGTGGCAGGTGTATATGAGTGGCAGGTGTATATGAGTGGCAGGTGAGTGACAGGTGTATATGAGTGGCAGGTGAGTGACAGGTGTATATGAGTGGCAGGTGTATATGAGTGGCAGGTGAGTGACAGGTGTATATGAGTGACAGGTGTATATGAGTGGCAGGTGAGTGACAGGTGTATATGAGTGACAGGTGTATGTGTTGGCAGGTGTATGTGTTGGCAGGTGAGTGACAGGTGTATATGAGTGACAGGTGTATGTGTTGGCAGGTGTATATGAGTGACAGGTGTATGTGTTGGCAGGTGAGTGACAGGTGTATGTGTTGGCAGGTGAGTGACAGGTGTATGTGTTGGCAGGTGAGTGACAGGTGTATGTGTTGGCAGGTGAGTGACAGGTGTATGTGTTGGCAGGTGAGTGACAGGTGTATATGAGTGACAGGTGTATGTGTTGGCAGGTGAGTGACAGGTGTATGTGTTGGCAGGTGAGTGACAGGTGTATGTGTTGGCAGGTGAGTGACAGGTGTATGTGTTGGCAGGTGAGTGACAGGTGTATGTGTTGGCAGGTGAGTGACAGGTGTATGTGTTGGCAGGTGAGTGACAGGTGTATGTGTTGGCAGGTGAGTGACAGGTGTATGTGTTGGCAGGTGTGCTGGTGGTGAATGTGACCTGGAGGAAGAGGACGTACGTGGGGACTCTGCTGGACTGTACCAAACACGACTGGGCTCCTCCCAGGTAAAGCTCCGCCCACTCACCTGTGACCTCACCTGTCGCCCCTGTCATTCCCTCTCACCTGTCGCCCCCTCTCACCTGTCTCCCTCTGTCACATCACCTGTCACCATCGTCTGTATAAAGAGTTTAACTCACTGAACCTCTGGTTAAAAGCCACTGGTTTAACCCTCGCAGACCTACGACATCATATATGACTCAGAGGAACATGTTTGTATAACAGCAGAACTTTCTAAGTGTAACAGACAGAAACGTCCTTTTCCCCTCTGAAAGTGCAGACATAGAGGTTTCCGTACATTTCTGCGGCTTTATCCTACGTCACACTCACGCTGTGTGATGACGGGAGCAAAACGAGTGTCCAACAGGAACTTTGTTTTCCCCAAACTCATGCGCTCCGTCCATTTTGATGGAGCCAAACTTTGCCAAAGAGTGAAGTGAGTCAAGATGGTCGACTCCTCTGACTGTGTGTGTTTATAACGAGGGAAAAAGTCGCTCTAAGTGGAGTTAATTCTCACACACATGGAAAATGACACATCTTGGTGTGTGTAATTGTGCATCTCTTTCTATTTTTATTTAAAGGTTTATTTCAGTCCAAATGAACAAATCCAAATGTAATTTCCACCCTGGAAATGCAGAAGTGCTGTGGCTCTGGCCGTGGTCCTGACAGGAGCTGTTTCCAGGACTGGACCAGGAAAGTCATGGAGCGATTATAATTTTTTTTGTTTTTAGGGCAATAAGGAGATTTTTAAAAAGTTGTTTCTACATGTTTGCTGTGGGTTTTGTATAAAAGAGTGGGAATTTTATTTTTTTTCATCTCTATTTCTGGTCCTGTAGCTTTTATCACAGCCTCATGACACAACTACAGCAGCAGATTGTGAAATAACAGGTTGGACTGAACAAAAGGAGGTAGAACACTTCATTAGGGGTAAAAGGGGCAGTTTTAAAAGCAACATTAAGACAAAAATCCAGGTGAGGAGAAAAGTACTAAAACTGCCCTCAGGTCTTCGGGGGTTAAAGTCATCCATGCATGTTTGAGTCATCTAGTGATCTCTCCTGGGACCTTATCCTCACTGGTTCAACAGACACTAACACATGCTTCCTGTTTCCCTTCTCTGGCTCCTGTGTGTTTGAGAATTGATTTTTAAGATTTTACTGATCACTTTTAAAGTTCCTTTAGGTCTGGCACCAAGTTACATTTTAGAACTTTGAACCCCGTACGAGCCTCGGGCAGGTCCCTGTGGCGGTTCTTCAACCTAAATATGTGATGAGTTACAGTTAATACCCCACAGAAGTGTGATACCCGCTCTTTAACCTCCATAGAAGTGTGATACCCGCTCTTTAACCCCCCAGAAGTGTGATACCCCCTCTTTAACCCCCCAGAAGTGTGATACCCCCTCTTTAACCCCCCAGAAGTGTGATACCCCCTCTTTAACCTCCACAGAAGTGTGATACCCCCTCTTTAACCCCCCAGAAGTGTGATACCCCCTCTTTAACCTCCACAGAAGTGTGATACCCCCTCTTTAACCTCCATAGAAGTGTGATACCCCCTCTTTAACCTCCATAGAAGTGTGATACCCGCTCTTTAACCTCCACAGAAGTGTGATACCCCCTCTTTAACCTCCATAGAAGTGTGATACCCCCTCTTTAACCTCCACAGAAGTGTGATACCCCCTCTTTAAACCCCCAGAAGTGTGATACCCCCTCTTTAACCTCCATAGAAGTGTTTTACCCCCACTTTAACCCCCCAGAAGTGTTATACCCCCTCTTTAACCCCCCAGAAGTGTGATACCCCCTCTTTAACCTCCACAGAAGTGTGATACCCCCTCTTTAACCTCCACAGAAGTGTGATACCCCCTCTTTAACCCCCCAGAAGTGTGATACCCCCTCTTTAACCTCCACAGAAGTGTGATACCCCCTCTTTAACCTCCATAGAAGTGTGATACCCCCTCTTTAACCTCCACAGAAGTGTGATACCCCCTCTTTAACCCCCCAGAAGTGTGATACCCCCTCTTTAACCTCCATAGAAGTGTGATACCCCCTCTTTAACCTCCACAGAAGTGTGATACCCCCTCTTTAACCCCCCAGAAGTGTGATACCCCCTCTTTAACCCCCAGAAGTGTGATACCCCCTCTTTAACCCCCAGAAGTGTGATACCCCCTCTTTAACCCCCCAGAAGTGTGATACCCCCTCTTTAACCCCCCAGAAGTGTGATACCCCCTCTTTAACCCCCCAGAAGTGTGATACCCGCTCTTTAACCTCCACAGAAGTGTGATACCCGCTCTTTAACCTCCATAGAAGTGTGATACCCGCTCTTTAACCTCCACAGAAGTGTGATACCCCCTCTTTAACCCCCAGAAGTGTGATACCCCTCTTTAACCCCCAGAAGTGTGATACCCCCTCTTTAACCCCCCAGAAGTGTGATACCCACTCTTTAACCTCTATAGAAGTGTGATACCCCCTCTTTAACCCCCCAGAAGTGTGATACCCCCTCTTTAACCCCCCAGAAGTGTGATACCCCCTCTTTAACCCCCCAGAAGTGTGATACCCACTCTTTAACCTCTATAGAAGTGTGATACCCCCTCTTTAACCTCCATAGAAGTGTGATACCCCCTCTTAAACCCCACAGAAGTGTGATACCCGCTCTTTAACCTCCACAGAAGTGTAATACCCCCTCTTTAACCCCACAGAAGTGTGATACCCCCTCTTTAACCCCCCAGAAGTGTGATACCCGCTCTTAAACCCCCCAGAAGTGTGATACCCGCTCTTTAACCTCCACAGAAGTGTGATACCCCCTCTTAAACCCCACAGAAGTGTGATACCCGCTCTTTAACCTCCACAGAAGTGTGATACCCCCTCTTAAACCCCACAGAAGTGTGATACCCGCTCTTTAACCTCCACAGAAGTGTAATACCCCCTCTTTAACCCCACAGAAGTGTGATACCTGCTCTTTAACCTCCACAGAAGTGTAATACCCCCTCTTAAACCCCACAGAAGTGTGATACCCGCTCTTTAACCTCCACAGAAGTGTAATACCCCCTCTTTAACCCCACAGAAGTGTGATACCCGCTCCTTAAAGCTTCTTGTTGTGTTCCAGGTTCTGTGACTCCCCGTGCTCGGACCCTGACCTTCCCGGTGCTCGCGGTCGGGGGAAGAGGCTGCGATTGGCTCTGAGCGACCGCTCCTGCCTCGACTCTCCCGCTGCTAAAGTCCGAGCGCTAGCAGCGCCACACCGGAGCAGAGGAGGCGCCTCCAGCTCTCTCCACAAGGGGCGCCGCGGCAGCCTCAACCTCATCAGCGCCAACGGACGCTCCTCCTTCTTCACCGTGGACGACGTCAAGTCCTCCAACAGTTTGTCCGGGAAACGCAAGAACAAACCGCCGGCGGATTTGGATCTGAGTTTAGTGGGAGCGGACGATATGAAAAACGCCAACGGGAAACGCATCCGGGCGAAGTCACGTAGTGCCCCGTCGACGCCGCAAGGAAAAAACGATCCCTCCTTCATGGACCCGGGCGGAGGAGGGCTGCCCATCCTCATCGACTGTCCACACCCCAACTGCACCAAGAGGTACAAACACATCAACGGGCTGCGCTACCACCAGACGCACGCACACCTGGAGGCGGAGAAACCCGACGCAGACGCCATGAAGGACATGGAGAGCGAGGAGCGGCTGTCCGACTGCGAGGACGTCATCGGCGGCTACGAGATTTCGGAAAGTTCGGCGAAGAAAACGGCGCCATTGTATAAAGTTACCACGGTGGGGTCTCCGAAAAACAGGCGCCTTCTACTAAGCACGGATCAAAATGCGAAAACACGGCGGACTTCTCTTCTCAAAGACGGACTCATAGATGATTTGACGAATTTACCAATAATCTCAAACATGACGGTGGTGCTGGAAAACTGCATGGTGCCGGACAGGAACTCCACCGTGGAGATGCCGAAGCTCGAAGCAGAAGGTTTGATCGATAAAAAGAGCAAAAAGGCGAATGGAAAAGTCGAAAAGATCTCAAAATCGAGAATAAATCGCCCAATCGCTCCGGCGCCCGCTCCCCCGAAACTCATCGCGATTCCAAACACGTCGTACGGTGCAAACTCGGGGTCAGAAAACCCAGTGGGTCAGCAGCAGCCCCTGAGTTTAACCACCAAGAATATTCCGTTAAAACCGATTAAACCAAAATTAAGTCTTGTGATGGAGCCCAGTTTAGTCAAAGCGACGCTCGTGGGCTGCAGCAAAGAGCTGAAAAAGAAGGAGAAGAAGAGATTGAAAGACAAATTAGCTAAAGATGCCGCGAGCAGAGCGGCGAACGGCGAAAACTGTAAAATAGACGAAAACGGAACCAAAATGGCGGTGAAAGAGATTCCGGGGAGTCTTTTGAAGGAGCATTTGAGCAAACAGGAAGTGCTGAACGGCGTGTCGGAGACGCCGGAGAGCCGGATGGCGAGTATCCGAGCGGAGGCCGATAAGGTCTACACGTTCACGGACAACGCGCCGAGTCCTTCCATCGGCGGCTCCTGTCGCGTGGACGGCTGCAGCGTGGACAGTAAAAACAACAGCCCCGCGTATTCGGACATCTCAGACGCCGGGGAGGACGGCGCCGCCAAATCCGTGTCGTCCGACGTGAGCGTTAATCCCAATCCAGCGAAGAACCCGGTGAAAGACCCGCAGTCCCCTTATTACCACGGATACGACCCCTACTACCTCCAGGGATACGCGCCGCCCGAGAGACAGAGGAAGGAGCGCAAAGAGGAGCCCAAGGAGGACGACAAAAGCTCCGAGTTTTGTGAAAGTAAAAAATCAGACGGACAATCGCAGCTGCAGTTAGCCATGAGCCAAACGGCGCTGGCGCAGTCGCTCTATTACGGCCAGTACTCGCGGGGGATGTACGTGGACCAGAAGCTCATCCTGAGCTCCAAATGCTGCGAGCAGAAGCCGCGGGGCCGAGACGGAGACGAGCTGAGGCTGGGCAAAGACGGGAGCAGCGGGAAAAGTCCCAAAGCGGCGCATCCGTACGTGGAGCTAAACGCAGACAGGGGGCAGCAGAGGGACACTGACGAGCTCTCTCAGGCGGAGCTGGACTCTAGCGCCCCCTACGCCACTGTAAGTTTCCCCCTCTGTCTCTAGAGCTAGCACAGGTGCTAATACTGACTGTCAGAGGTGCTATCGGACTGTGACTCCCTGATCTGCGTCAGTTTCTGATTGGTCCTTTCATTTCAAACCTGCCAATTGGCTCTGAGGTCCAGAGCGACCCCTGGTGGCCGGAGGGTGAATGTCACCGACATGTTGAACACAAATGAGGAAAACACATCTGTGTTTACAAAAGTACGTCTGTGTGTCGGTGCTAAAGCTAGTTTCACAGTCGTCATACCTGAAATAATCTACATCTACAAATAATCACGTCGTCTTTACTTACGGTGACCAGACGTCCCTGTTTCCCCAGGACAGTCCCAGATCCCACAGATTTATACAAAACCACTGATTTGTCCCAATTTTACACAAGAAATGTCCCAGTGTCTCTATTTATGACCAATCTGATCCTGCCAACAGTAAAGAGAGGCAGAAACTGACATTTGTTTGGGTAAAATACAGAAAATCTGCTTAAAAATGACCAAAACACAAGAAAATGTGACTAAACTGACTCATGTTCGTCATAAATAGGTTCTGCGTAACAGTTTTCCTTAATTACAAACTCGAGTCACAATTTTATTATTACTAACCACAAATCAGGGATGTCCCAGTTTTTTATTTGAAAAATCTGGTCACTCCATATTTACTCTGGATGTAATTGAGTTGCGTTTTGACAAGAGTTAGCAGTAGCGTTAGCGTTAGCTCAGGTGTCCCTCTGTAACCACGGACGTTTCCGGTGAAGCGTTCTCCTCATTTAAAGTGTGAAACATGTTTCCTAAAGCTGCAGACGGAACCGTGTGGAACAAACTCCGGTGTCTTTACGGCGACACGTTTGTGCAGATCTGGGAGTGACAGCTGCTCTGGTGCTAACGCCGCTCACTCACGGCGTTCTGAATGTCGTGGTGTCGGTTTAAAGGGACGTCGCCTCAGACTTTATTACGGTGTTTTGGTATTGTACAGGTTTAAAGGTGCTAATGTTTGTTCACTGTAAAAAGGCCCGGTCCACACAGATAAAGATTATTACCGTTAGAACGTTCAGGTCGGTATTACGTTAGAATGTTCACGTCCACAGAGTGAAGATGTAAAAGTGCTTAGAACAGTTATTTCTTCATGTCGTCTGCACTGAAACGGAGCAAAGGATCATGGTCTATGTAGTTCCCTCTGTTTTTTACCTATTTCTGCATCAGAACTGTTCATTTAGGCAAAGACACTTGGGATTCGATATATTGTGATGCTCCACGATATTATTGTGAGACCTTTGACGATACGATATCACCAGATTTACGTTATTATTAAATCCCTAACAAACATCAAACTGTTGTTTTGAGGAAATCACATTATAACAGGTCTTGTCCTCGTGCGCTGGGCTGTTTTACTCCACTTTTTATCATTTTTCACTTAAATTGGCGTCTTTTCTACTGGTTTTAGAGATATTTGGATGCAGTGACATTTATTTTCTACAAATCCGTTTGAAATTTTGTTTCTGTCATTATGATTATTATGATGATTATTATTATTATTACAGGATTTACAAATGTGCCACCCCACACACACTTTAACTTTGGCCAAAAATATTCAATTAGGAACAAAACCCCTGAGATTTCACCATCTTAAACGTTAAAAGTCAGTCCTGGTCACCTGAGGCTGAGGTTTTATCTGACTCCAAATGGTTTTCGCAGGATTTAATATGAGCGTCAGAGCTGACACTTTGCAGACACGTTCTACATGTGTGTCTGTGGAGGAATGTTCAGCCGTTACCGTGGCGACACAGCGCACACGTCGGCGAACGGAGCCGTCGTATCCGTAAATGAACAGTTCGTGAAGCGTTTCGTGCGGATCTGATGGACGTGGACTGATCTTTATCCGTGTGGACTCGGCCCGAATGTCGTGCTGAAGCTGCTAAAGCCCCGCCCTCTTTTAAGCTCGCCCGTTTCACCCGTTTAGCCCGTTCGACCCATCCGCCATCTCCAGAAACTGTCCATGGATTTGTGTGTGGCTCCGGAATGGCTGCTCCATCTGTACTTGGTCACCCCGCGCCCATCGCCATCTCGCAGTCGCTCGTCTAAGCATGTACCATCCGTGTGCCGCTGCCTCGGGACTCTACGTCTTTTGCACAATGTACCGTTGTATTGTACTTTTAGTGGTGCCAGTGTTTCTGTAAATGCCAAATCTGACCTGCTTTAAATTAAAGTGCACATGACAGGCGTGTTCAGGCTTGTAAAATTCAGTTTGTACTAAATATTCAGCATAGTTTACGTCCTTTAAGTGGGAAAACGTGGAAGAAAAGTACAAAAATACAGGAAGTAGCAATGAATTAAAAAAAACAGAATCCCTCTGTTTAGGACATCAACATAAAAAAAAATCTAAAATACAGATTTTATGCACAAGGAAGGACTTTATCTGACACTTTAAACCTTCATGAGTCTAATTATGACCATTAAAACTGTAATTTAGGCGCGTTTTGGCCCTTGTTTACATGATTATCGTCACATCTGCAGCTGTGTCCAACCAGGAAGTCGAATTCCAAACCAAAATCAAACGATCAGAGGGCGAGGGGCAAATGTGCGTGTAACCTGTCGTGTGCACTTTAAGGAAAGAGTTTTGTTTCCAATCCGACTCGGACGTGCTTCACACACCAGCTTGTTTTACTGTTATTGGCTGTAGCTCTTTTCCAGATATGGCAAAGTCGACATAAATAATATTAAAATCAAACAATCAAACAAACACTGACCTCTGAATCCGCTCTTTCTTCCACCGCTGCAGGGGTGTAACCGAGCACGGCCCACAGGCGGAAATCTGAACCGCAGACTCATCCCGGGGGAGGGCATCTGACGCACAGGGAGGGCATCTGACGCACTGGGGCATTTCAGAACATGTTTGTAGAGGTCTAAACTACAGGGTCAGCAGTTTTTATGCAGAATAATGCAGCGTTAGCAGAAGGAGCAGCTTTAAATCTACTGTACATCGAATATTTATGAGTGAACCTGTGCACATTTATTTAAAAACGATTAAGGCCGAGGATCCAAACTGTGAAATGGACGAATAATCTCTGTTCACGCTTCCGTCACAAACCAGAAGACGTTTGGAAACCTGCGATGAAACTTCCTCTGGGCTCTGTTCACGGTCGTAAGTCTGACAAAACGTAGGAAAAGTGAGAGAATGTCCCAGTTCTTTTCATCTCCAGGTCATTTGCCACGTTTACATGAAGCTTTAAAACTGAATAAAAATGAATTCTTCTTTAAAAAGTCCACGTAAACACTTCATAATGAAAATGATTCTTGTGAATTCATCTTAATCCTGAAGTCAGCGGGTTTATTCTGATTTTAAGGCCGAATGAGTTTCTTCCTGGATCCTGTAAACGTTTCTTCTTCTTCAAAATAATCCCGGTGGTTGGTGCTCGTTGGCTCGTCTCTTCTGACTTTCCTCCACTGCTGTTTGGATTTTTAACATTTTTTCATTTAATTTTCTTTTTTCTCGTTTTTTCATTTGTCTCTCATTTTTCTGTCATTTCGCCATTTCATTTTTTCCTAATTTTTTCATTTTTTATTTCACTTTTTTCATTTGTCTTTTATTTTTCTTACATTTTGTTCAAATTTTCTATTTTTTATTTCCTTTTTTCATTTGTCTTCTTTTTTCTTAAAATTAAATATTTTTTTTTAAATTTCATTTTCATCCCTGTCATTTTTTCATTTGTCTTGTATTTTCTTTCGTTTCAAAATATTTTTTCATTTTCATTTCAAAGCGTGAGGAGAGAATTCTCCAGCTGCTGCTTCATTATCAGAACCACTGCGGGAAAAGTTCTGATCGTGTTTGTGTCGGCGGCGAAATGACAAACCGAGACGACAGAAAAGCCGTGTGTGTTTTCTTTCTTTCTTTCGTTCCTTCTTTAATTTTTTCTCTTTCGTTCTTTCTTTTGTTGGTTCTTTTGTTTTTTCATACTTTCTTTTTCCTTTGTTCTTTCTTTCATTCATTCTTTCTTTTGTTTGTTTTCTTTCATTCTTTCTGTTTCTTTCATTCATTTATTCGTTTTTTTGTTCTTTCATTCATTTGTTGCCTTTTTCTTTCATTCCTTCTTCCTTTTTCTTTCTTTCATTCCTTTCTTTTTCTTTCATTTGTTTGTTCTTTCTTTCATTTGCTCGTTCATTCTTTCATTGTTTCTTTCATTCGTTCGTTTCGTTCGTAAATACGTTCGTGTCGCTGTCCAATCAGCACCTTCCCCACCCGCAGACGCTGAGCCCAATTGAATAAAGGCGATTTAACCAGTTTCCATGGAAACCTCAATTCACAATTATTATTTCCATGTAAAATCCGAGGAGAATATTTTAATTCTGAAGTATTCAATTCCCTCCTGTGCACTCACCACCCGCAGAGGGGTTCATGGGAGGTCTGGTGCTATGAGGACTGGGCAGTAAACTGCCCCTGCGACCCAGATGGATTACGCAGGAGAAGATGGATGGATGGTATTTAATTCAGAACAACTCATTCGGAATTAAAAAACATAATGTAAACGTGGCTGTTGTAACGTTCTGTTATGTTCGGCTAATCAACAATTCCAATGGGAGACTATGTTCCTCAGTCCTATGTTCCTCACCCCTATGTTCCTCACCCCTATGTTCCTCAGCCCTATGTTCCTCACCCCTATGTTCCTCAGCCCTATGTTCCTCAGCCCTATGTTCCTCACCCCTATGTTCCTCAGCCCTATGTTCCTCAGCCCTATGTTCCTCAGTACTATGTTCCTCACCCCTATGTTCCTCAGCCCTATGTTCCTCAGCCCTATGTTCCTCAGCCCTATGTTCCTCAGCCCTATGTTCCTCAGCCCTATGTTCCTCAGTACTATGTTCCTCACCCCTATGTTCCTCAGCCCTATGTTCCTCAGCCCTATGTTCCTCAGTCCTATGTTCCTCAGCCCTATGTTCCTCAGCCCTATGTTCCTCACCCCTATGTTCCTCAGCCTTATGTTCCTCAGCCCTATGTTCCTCAGTACTATGTTCCTCACCCCTATGTTCCTCAGCCCTATGTTCCTCAGACCTATGTTCCTCAGCCCTATGTTCCTCAGTACTATGTTCCTCACCCCTATGTTCCTCAGCCCTATGTTCCTCGGCCCTATGTTCCTCAGTCCTATGTTCCTCACCCCTATGTTCCTCACCCCTATGTTCCTCAGCCCTATGTTCCTCAGCCCTATGTTCCTCAGTACTATGTTCCTCACCCCTATGTTCCTCAGCCCTATGTTCCTCAGCTCTATGTTCCTCAGTCCTATGTTCCTCAGCCCTATGTTCCTCAGCCCTATGTTCCTCAGTCCTATGTTCCTCAGTCCTATGTTCCTCAGCCCTATGTTCCTCAGCCCTATGTTCCTCAGTCCTATGTTCCTCAGTCCTATGTTCCTCAGCCCTATGATCCTCAGCCCTATGTTCCTCAGCCCTATGTTCCTCAGCTCTATGTTGCCTCAGCTCTATGTTCCCTCCTATGTTCCCTCAGCCCTATGTTCCTCAGTCCTATGTTCCTCAGTCCTATGTTCCTCAGTCCTATGTTCCCTCAGCTCTATGTTCCCTCAGCCCTATGTTCCTCAGTCCTATGTTCCTCAGTCCTATGTTCCTCAGTCCTATGTTCCTCAGCCCTATGTTCCTCAGCCCTATGTTCCTCAGCCCTATGTTCCTCAGTCCTATGTTCCTCAGTCCTATGTTCCTCAGCTCTATGTTCCTCAGTCCTATGTTCCTCAGTCCTATGTTCCTCAGCCCTATGTTCCTCAGCCCTATGTTCCTCAGCCCTATGTTCCTCAGTCCTATGTTCCTCAGTCCTATGTTCCTCAGCCCTATGTTCCTCAGCCCTATGTTCCTCAGTCCTATGTTCCTCAGTCCTATGTTCCTCAGCCCTATGTTCCTCAGTCCTATGTTCCTCAGCCCTATGTTCCTCAGCCCTATGTTCCTCAGCCCTATGTTCCTCAGCTCTATGTTCCCTCAGCTCTATGTTCCCTCCTATGTTCCCTCAGCTCTATGTTCCCTCAGCCCTATGTTCCTCAGTCCTATGTTCCTCAGTCCTATGTTCCTCAGTCCTATGTTCCTCAGCTCTATGTTCCTCAGTCCTATGTTCCTCAGCCCTATGTTCCTCAGCCCTATGTTCCTCAGTCCTATGTTCCTCAGTCCTATGTTCCTCAGTCCTATGTTCCTCAGTCCTATGTTCCTCAGTCCTATGTTCCTCAGCCCTATGTTCCTCAGCCCTATGTTCCTCAGCCCTATGTTCCTCAGCCCTATGTTCCTCAGCTCTATGTTCCCTCAGCTCTATGTTCCCTCCTATGTTCCCTCAGCTCTATGTTCCCTCAGCCCTATGTTCCTCACCCCTATGTTCCTCACCCCTATGTTCCTCAGCCCTATGTTCCTCAGCTCTATGTTCCTCAGTCCTATGTTCCTCAGCCCTATGTTCCTCAGCCCTATGTTCCTCAGCCCTATGTTCCTCAGCCCTATGTTCCTCAGTCCTATGTTCCTCAGTCCTATGTTCCTCAGTCCTATGTTCCTCAGCCCTATGTTCCTCAGCCCTATGTTCCTCAGCCCTATGTTCCTCAGTCCTATGTTCCTCAGCTCTATGTTCCTCAGTCCTATGTTCCTCAGCCCTATGTTCCTCAGCCCTATGTTCCTCAGCCCTATGTTCCTCAGCCCTATGTTCCTCAGCTCTATGTTCCCTCAGCCCTATGTTCCTCAGTACTATGTTCCCTCAGCCCTATGTTCCTCAGCTCTATGTTCCCTCAGCTCTATGTTCCCTCCTATGTTCCCTCAGCTCTATGTTCCCTCAGCCCTATGTTCCTCAGTACTATGTTCCTCAGTCCTATGTTCCTCAGCTCTATGTTCCTCAGCCCTATGTTCCTCAGCTCTATGTTCCTCAGCCCTATGTTCCTCAGCCCTATGTTCCTCAGTACTATGTTCCTCAGTCCTATGTTCCTCAGCTCTATGTTCCTCAGCCCTCTGTTCCTCAGCTCTATGTTCCTCAGCCCTATGTTCCTCAGCCCTATGTTCGTCAGTCCTATGTTTCTCAGCTCTATGTTCCTCAGCCCTATGTTCCTCAGCTCTATGTTCCTCAGCCCTATGTTCCTCAGCCCTATGTTCCTCAGCTCTATGTTCCCTCAGCTCTATGTTCCCTCCTATGTTCCCTCAGCTCTATGTTCCCTCAGCCCTATGTTCCTCAGTACTATGTTCCCTCAGCCCTATGTTCCTCAGCTCTATGTTCCCTCAGCTCTATGTTCCCTCCTATGTTCCCTCAGCTCTATGTTCCCTCAGCCCTATGTTCCTCAGTACTATGTTCCTCAGTCCTATGTTCCTCAGCTCTATGTTCCTCAGCCCTATGTTCCTCAGCCCTCTGTTCCTCAGCTCTATGTTCCTCAGCCCTATGTTCCTCAGCCCTATGTTCCTCAGTCCTATGTTCCTCAGCCCTCTGTTCCTCAGTCCTATGTTCCTCAGCCCTATGTTCCTCAGCCCTATGTTCCTCAGCCCTATGTTCCTCAGTCCTATGTTCCTCAGTCCTATGTTCCTCAGCCCTATGTTCCTCAGCCCTATGTTCCTCAGCCCTATGTTCCTCAGCCCTATGTTCCTCAGTCCTATGTTCCTCAGCCCTATGTTCCTCAGCCCTATGTTCCTCAGCTCTATGTTCCCTCAGCCCTATGTTCCTCAGTCCTATGTTCCTCAGCCCTATGTTCCTCAGCCCTATGTTCCTCAGTCCTATGTTCCTCAGCCCTATGTTCCTCAGCCCTATGTTCCTCAGTCCTATGTTCCTCAGCTCTATGTTCCTCAGCCCTATGTTCCTCAGCCCTATGTTCCTCAGCCCTATGTTCCTCAGCTCTATGTTCCTCAGCCCTATGTTCCTCAGCCCTATGTTCCTCAGCCCTATGTTCCTCAGCTCTATGTTCCCTCCTATGTTCCCTCAGCCTTATGTTCCCTCAGCTCTATGTTCCCTCCTATGTTCCCTCAGCTCTATGTTCCCTCAGCCCTATGTTCCTCAGTACTATGTTCCCTCAGCCCTATGTTCCTCAGCTCTATGTTCCCTCAGCTCTATGTTCCCTCCTATGTTCCCTCCTATGTTCCCTCAGCTCTATGTTCCCTCAGCCCTATGTTCCTCAGCTCTATGTTCCTCAGCCCTATGTTCCTCAGCCCTATGTTCCTCAGCCCTATGTTCCTCAGCTCTATGTTCCTCAGCTCTATGTTCCTCAGCCCTATGTTCCTCAGTCCTATGTTCCTCAGCTCTATGTTCCTCAGCCCTATGTTCCTCAGCCCTATGTTCCTCAGCCCTATGTTCCTCAGCTCTATGTTCCTCAGCTCTATGTTCCTCAGTCCTGTGTTCCTCAGTCCTATGTTCCTCAGTCCTATGTTCCCTCAGCCCTATGTTCCCTATGTTCTTTCAGCCCTATGTTCCCTCAGCCCTATGTTCCCTCTGCCCTATGTTCCTCAGTCCTATGTTCCCTCCTATGTTCCCTCAGCTCTATGTTCCCTCCTATGTTCCCTCAGCTCTATGTTCCCTCCTATGTTCCCTCAGCCCTATGTTCCCTCAGCCCTATGTTCCTCAGTCCTATGTTCCCTCAGCTCTATGTTCCCTCCTATGTTCCCTCAGCTCTATGTTCCCTCAGCCCTATGTTCCTCTGCTCTATGTTCCCTCAGCTCTATGTTCCCTCAGCTCTATGTTCCCGCAGTCCTATGTTCCTCAGTCCTATGTTCCTCAGTCCTATGTTCCTCAGCCCTATGTTCCTCAGTCCTATGTTCCTCAGCCCTATGTTCCTCAGCCCTATGTTCCTCAGCCCTATGTTCCTCAGCCCTATGTTCCTCAGCTCTATGTTCCCTCAGCTCTATGTTCCCTCCTATGTTCCCTCAGCTCTATGTTCCCTCAGCCCTATGTTCCTCAGTACTATGTTCCCTCAGCCCTATGTTCCTCAGCCCTATGTTCCTCAGCTCTATGTTCCTCAGCCCTATGTTCCTCAGCCCTATGTTCCTCAGCCCTATGTTCCTCAGCCCTCTGTTCCTCAGCTCTATGTTCCTCAGCCCTATGTTCCTCAGCCCTATGTTCCTCAGTCCTATGTTCCTCAGCCCTATGTTCCTCAGCCCTATGTTCCTCAGTCCTATGTTCCTCAGTCCTATGTTCCTCAGCTCTATGTTCCTCAGTCCTATGTTCCTCAGCCCTATGTTCCTCAGCCCTATGTTCCTCAGCCCTATGTTCCTCAGCTCTATGTTCCCTCCTATGTTCCCTCAGCCCTTTGTTCCTCAGTACTATGTTCCCTCAGCCCTATGTTCCCTCAGCCCTATGTTCCCTCAGCTCTATGTTCCCTCCTATGTTCCCTCAGCTCTATGTTCCCTCAGCTCTATGTTCCTCAGTCCTGTGTTCCTCAGTCCTATGTTCCTCAGCTCTATGTTCCTCAGCTCTATGTTCCCTCAGCCCTATGTTCCTCAGCCCTCTGTTCCTCAGCCCTATGTTCCTCAGTACTATGTTCCTCAGTCCTATGTTCCTCAGCTCTATGTTCCTCAGCCCTCTGTTCCTCAGCTCTATGTTCCTCAGCCCTATGTTCCTCAGCCCTATGTTCCTCAGTCCTATGTTTCTCAGCTCTATGTTCCTCAGCCCTATGTTCCTCAGCTCTATGTTCCTCAGTCCTATGTTCCTCAGCCCTATGTTCCTCAGCTCTATGTTCCCTCAGCTCTATGTTCCCTCCTATGTTCCCTCAGCTCTATGTTCCCTCAGCCCTATGTTCCTCAGTACTATGTTCCCTCAGCCCTATGTTCCTCAGCTCTATGTTCCCTCAGCTCTATGTTCCCTCCTATGTTCCCTCAGCTCTATGTTCCCTCAGCCCTATGTTCCTCAGTACTATGTTCCTCAGTCCTATGTTCCTCAGCTCTATGTTCCTCAGCCCTATGTTCCTCAGCTCTATGTTCCTCAGCCCTATGTTCCTCAGCCCTATGTTCCTCAGCCCTATGTTCCTCAGCCCTATGTTCCCTCAGCTCTATGTTCCTCAGTCCTATGTTCCTCAGCCCTATGTTCCTCAGCCCTATGTTCCTCAGCCCTATGTTCCTCAGTCCTATGTTCCTCAGTCCTATGTTCCTCAGCCCTATGTTCCTCAGCCCTATGTTCCTCAGCCCTATGTTCCTCAGCCCTATGTTCCTCAGTCCTATGTTTCTCAGCTCTATGTTCCTCAGCCCTATGTTCCTCAGCTCTATGTTCCCTCAGCTCTATGTTCCTCAGTCCTATGTTCCTCAGCCCTATGTTCCTCAGCCCTATGTTCCTCAGCCCTATGTTCCTCAGCCCTATGTTCCTCAGCCCTATGTTCCTCAGTCCTATGTTCCTCAGCCCTCTGTTCCTCAGCCCTATGTTCCTCAGCTCTATGTTCCCTCAGCCCTATGTTCCTCAGCTCTATGTTCCCTCAGCCCTATGTTCCTCAGTCCTATGTTCCCTCAGCCCTATGTTCCTCAGCTCTATGTTCCCTCCTATGTTCCCTCAGCCCTATGTTCCCTCAGCTCTATGTTCCCTCCTATGTTCCCTCAGTCCTATGTTCCCTCAGCCCTATGTTCCTCAGTACTATGTTCCTCAGTCCTATGTTCCTCAGCCCTATGTTCCTCAGCCCTATGTTCCCTCCTATGTTCCCTCAGTCCTATGTTCCCTCAGCCCTATGTTCCTCAGTACTATGTTCCTCAGTCCTATGTTCCTCAGCCCTATGTTCCTCAGCCCTATGTTCCTCAGCCCTATGTTCCTCAGCTCTATGTTCCTCAGCTCTATGTTCCTCAGCCCTATGTTCCTCAGTCCTAAGTTCCTCAGCCCTATGTTCCTCAGCCCTATGTTCCTCAGTCCTATGTTCCTCAGCTCTATGTTCCTCAGCCCTATGTTCCTCAGCTCTATGTTCCTCAGCTCTATGGTCCACAGTCCTGTGTTCCACAGTCCTATGTTCCCTCAGCCCTATGTTCCCTATGTTCCCTCAGCCCTATGTTCCTCAGTCCTATGTTCCCTCTGCCCTATGTTCCTCAGTCCTATGTTCCCTCCTATGTTCCCTCAGCTCTATGTTCCCTCCTATGTTCCCTCAGCTCTATGTTCCCTCCTATGTTCCCTCAGCCCTATGTTCCCTCAGCCCTATGTTCCCTCAGCCCTATGTTCCCTCAGCTCTATGTTCCCTCCTATGTTCCCTCAGCTCTATGTTCCCTCAGCCCTATGTTCCTCAGCTCTATGTTCCCTCAGTCCTATGTTCCCTCAGCCCTATGTTCCTCAGCTCTATGTTCCCTCACTCCTATGTTCCTCAGTCCTATGTTCTTCAGCCCTATGTTCCTCAGCCCTATGTTCCCTCAGCTCTATGTTCCCTCAGCCCTATGTTCCTCAGCTCTATGTTCCCTCAGTCCTATGTTCCTCAGTCCTATGTTCCTCAGTCCTATGTTCCTCAGTCCTATGTTCCTCAGCTCTATGTTCCCTCAGTCCTATGTTCCTCAGTCCTATGCTCCCTCAGCCCTATGTTCCTCAGTCCTATGTTCCCTCAGCCCTATGTTCCTCAGTCCTATGTTCCCTCAGCCCTATGTTCCTCAGTCCTATGTTCCCTCAGCCCTATGTTCCTCAGCTCTATGTTCCCTCAGCCCTATGTTCCTCAGCTCTATGTTCCCTCAGCCCTATGTTCCCTCAGCCCTATGTTCCTCAGTCCTATGTTCCCTCAGCCCTATGTTCCTCAGCTCTATGTTCCCTCCTATGTTCCCTCAGCCCTATGTTCCCTCAGCCCTATGTTCCTCAGCTCTATGTTCCCTCAGCTCTATGTTCCCTCCTATGTTCCCTCAGCTCTATGTTCCCTCAGCTCTATGTTCCCTCAGCTCTATGTTCCTCAGCTCTATGTTCCCTCAGCTCTATGTTCCTCAGCTCTATGTTCCCTCAGTCCTATGTTCCCTCAGTCCTATGTTCCCTCAGTCCTATGTTCCCTCAGCCCTATGTTCCCTCAGCCCTATGTTCCCTCAGTCCTATGTTCCCTCAGCCCTATGTTCCCTCAGCCCTATGTTCCCTCAGTCCTATGTTCCCTCAGCCCTATGTTCCCTCAGTCCTATGTTCCCTCAACTCTATGTTCCCTCAGTCCTATGTTCCCTCAGCCCTATGTTCCCTCAGCCCTATGTTCCCTCAGTCCTATGTTCCCTCAGTCCTATGTTCCCTCAGCCCTGTTTCCTCAGCCCTATGTTCCCTCAGCCCTATGTTCCCTCAGCCCTATGTTCCCTCAGTCCTATGTTCCCTCAGCCCTATGTTCCCTCAGTCCTATGTTCCCTCAGCCCTATGTTCCCTCAGCCCTATGTTCCCTCAGTCCTATGTTCCCTCAGCCCTATGTTCCCTCAGTCCTATGTTCCCTCAGTCCTATGTTCCCTCAGCCCTATGTTCCCTCAGCCCTATGTTCCCTCAGTCCTATGTTCCCTCAGCTCTATGTTCCTCAGCCCTATGTTCCCTCCTATGTTCCCTCAGCTCTATGTTCCCTCAGCTCTATGTTCCCTCAGCTCTATGTTCCCTCAGTCCTATGTTCCCTCAGTCCTATGTTCCCTCAGCCCTATGTTCCTCAGCCCTATGTTCCCTCAGTCCTATGTTCCCTCAGTCCTATGTTCCCTCAGCCCTATGTCCCTCAGCCCTATGTTCCCTCAGCTCTATGTTCCCTCAGCTCTATGTTCCCTCAGTCCTATGTTCCCTCAGTCCTATGTTCCCTCAGCCCTATGTTCCCTCAGCCCTATGTTCCCTCAGCTCTATGTTCCCTCAGCCCTATGTTCCCTCAGCCCTATGTTCATGTTTACTTCAGTGGGTTTGTAGGGAGTATTATCTGTTACATAAGCACATAAGTCTGCAGTCTTTATTTTACCGTCACATTTACTTCAGTGGGTCTGATCACAGTCGCTCGAGCCCAGTGTCGTTTCCTCGCAGGTTTCCAAACGTCTTCCTGTTGGTGACGTCGGCGTTAGTCGAGCTCACGATCTGGAGTCGCGTCGGAATCCTGAACGAGCTCTGGCCGTTCCACCCCTGGCTGCGTCTGAACGTTTTCCTCCTCGTCTCTTTCTGGTGGTACATACTTCAGCTGTGTTTAATTTGTGTGAGACATTTTAAAATGGACGCCTCACCTGCCGCCACATCCTGCGCTCTGATTGGCTGCCTGCTGCTGTGGTGCGCTGTGATTGGCTGCTGCTGTCGTCATGCTCCATCCTCATCTCACCCAGATCCGAGGCTGTTCTCTGTGGCTCTGAGACGAAGAGTTTCCCGTCGTTAAACAGCGGTGGGAATTATGAATGAATTAAAGTTATAAATACAAAACACTTTTGATTTTCATGGCCGAGGTCAGTTTCATTTCTACAGCAGCTAAAGGTTCATGCACAACCTGCAGCTCTGGTGTGTTCAGCAGAGTCAAAACAGAGAGTTACAGATTTTCACTGACAACAGGGAAACTTTTTACACAAATTACCATGACATTTGTGAGTCCACAAACTCCAGAGTCTCCATCGTGTCTCACGGCTGCGTCTGCGTCATGGATATTCTGCCCGACAGAGGCAGAACGCCTTAGCCTCATGTTTGGTCAAAAAGGAGTTCATATCATTTTGGGAATATTGAGAGCTCCTTTATTGTGTGAATAAATATTGTGAAAAATACTGAGCTCAGAATTGACGTTTGACCCTTATTTGGCAGTTCCTGTGCTCTTCTGTACTTTGGATCATGTGCCAAAAATAAGGAGTCGTGCAAAGGCAAAAGGCAGAAACTGAGACGGTTAAAGTTGAACTCCGGCACATCTGAAGCTAAAGTCTGTCGCTAGAGGAGGTGGAATTCTGTCAGAAGCCAAAAAACGGCACAGATCAGTGTTTCCTCGGTGGAGATCTCACTGTGGCAGTGAGTCTGTCAAGGCAACAAACTAGTGCAGTGATGGGGGCAAGTTCTGAACTAGTGTAGTGATGGGGGCAAGTTCTGAACTAGTGTAGTGATGGGGGCAAGTTCTGAACTAGTGTAGTGATGGGGGCAAGTTCTGAACTAGTGTAGTGATGGGGGCAAGTTCTGAACTAGTGTAGTGATGGGGGCAAGTTCTGAACTAGTGTAGTGATGGGGGCAAGTTCTGAACTAGTGTAGTGATGGGGGCAAGTTCTGAACTAGTGTAGTGATGGGGGCAAGTTCTGAACTAGTGCAGTGATGGGGGCAAGTTCTGAACTAGTGCAGTGATGGGGGCAAGTTCTGAACTAGTGTAGTGATGGGGGCAAGTTCTGAACTAGTGTAGTGATGGGGGCAAGTTCTGAACTAGTGTAGTGATGGGGGCAAGTTCTGAACTAGTGTAGTGATGGGGGCAAGTTCTGAACTTCCAGGTAAAACACCAATTTGCTTCACACTGAAGAAGCTTAACTCCACTTTAACCCATCTGACAACAGCCACGAGTCTAACAAACCAAACGCTCTGCCTGGTTCACTCATTAGTGTCTGGAAACGTTAGAAAACAACTTCATAAGCACCTCACACTTCCCTCTGCTGATTTCCCACTGCACAGGCCAAAGCCCAAAAGACTCGATCGCCGACTCCAGAAGCAACAAGTGAGAATCGACTCCTGACGGAGAAGAAGAGAAACTGAAAGATGTTGAAAGAAAATAGTTCGGAAATGTATTTTTTTTAGCGTTTTCAAAAAATATAATTCTGGTAAATAAATGGGAAGAAACGACATCGGTGATCGAGTCTTTTGGGCGTTTTTTGGCTTCTGACACTATTTGACCATCTTTAGCAATGGACTTTAGCTTCAAACGTGCCGGAGTTCAACTTTAATGTCTGTTACGTAAAAACCAATGAGCTCCTTCGTGATTGGACGATCAGCTGTGCTCGGGTCTGAGACGCAGCGGCGACCGGACTGATGTCCATATTCCAGAGGTGAAACGCCCAAACAAATCCGAACAAACTTAAACGTATTTGACTCATTCACTCGTTTAGAAGTTTCAGCTTTTCCCGACTGTTTTCAGCGAGAGCTTTTCAGAACGGTAATTGTGTAGGACATAATATAAAACCTGAAGGACACGTTTACAAAGGTGTTTGTGTCTCAAAGCAAATGCTAAAACAATATGAATAAATAACCAAGTCCTCAGTGGTTTTATGCAGATCAGTTCAGTTTGTGGTGTTATTTTCTGAATAATGAGGCTTTGAAATGAAAGTTTTATCTGTGAGACAAACACCTGTCCTGCTGTCAGTATCATTAAGAAACTGCCGATACGATACGATATCTCGATACCCAGGCAACGATACAAAACGTATCTCTATACAGTGCATCTTTGCCTCGATACGATATATTTCAAATCGATTTGATACGGTTCATAAAAAATAAATTCTAAATCATGGTTAAAATGCTAAAAGTCCATTTTACTCATTCAAACAGTGAAAATGTCAAACGAGTTTCTTTCCACTGAACCTGCAACAAAACTGGAGCTGTAACAAAATAATTTAGTAAAACATATCAAATACTCGATTTATCGATACAGCAGGCCACGATATCGATCCTGTATCATCACATTAAACCAGCGCTCTCCAGCCTTTTTGCCCCACAGAACGGTTTATTGTCAGACATGTTTCCTTTTACAACGAAATAAAATGATATGAACATGAAAACTGTGGTATTCTGTGAATATAATAATAAATGTTTCGAAAGGCTCGAGTGAATCACAGATGGATGGAGAGAATTTGGTCATTTTTTCAAAATAAAACATCGTTCAGACTCGGATAATAAATAAAACAGAAATAATGTGAGTTATTTATTCTTTGGTCTGGTACCAAACGGTCCGGGGTTTGGGGCCACTGCATTAAATGAGGCGATATATCGGTATTTTTGCACACCTGTTTGTCAGTGAAATCCACTCTTAACGCTCCATCTTAAGAAGTATAAATCACACAGAGACAAAGAGTCTGGACACGTTTCCTGCTGTAGAGACCAGAGCCGACAGGACTAAAGCACAACACCGACAGTAAGATTCAGTTTTCATTCCTGGGCTTCAGTTTCCGTTTGACTTTTGGCCACCTGCGCGAAGTCGCCCATCAAACGCAAACCTGCACAAAAACTATGTCCAACGTTTGTGCTGCAAAAAGTTTCATTTGTGTGATTCTGGTTCTTCAGATATTCACAGTTTTATTTTGGTCGATGACGTCGTCCAGAACCTCAGAATGTGAAACAGCCTCAAAACAGGAAGAAAATGATGTCAAACGTTTGTATTTGGTTTGTGCTGTTTTGTGCTGTGACAGTTTCATTTGTGTGAGTTTATTTCTAAAATTCTTCATTATTATTTCTGTGGTAATTACAGGACGTCATTTCTGCTCAGCTGACGGAGACAAACTCCACAAAACTAGAGAAGAGAAACGACCTGAGGCTGAGGAAAATTCTTCGTTTTCGCCACTAGTTTTGCAGAGTTTGTCACAGCACAAAACAGCACAAACGATTGACTCCATTTTGGGCGTTTTCGAGCATTTTTCTTCTTCCTGTGGGTCTGACCCCAGTTTGACCTGTAAAAGAATCGTTAATTTCTCCAAAACTAAACAAGCACAAAACTTTTTGCAGCACAAACGAAGCACAAACGATTGGCATAGTTTTTGTGTCGGTTTGCGTTTGATGGGGCGACTTCACGCAGGTCTTTTGGCCATTCCAAAGATAAAATCATTTGTTTTGAATAGTTAATTGCCATGGTGACCGTGGGTGTATTAAAGTCCCTCCGCTGAGTGCTTGAGGAAACTGTGTGTGTTGAGTTCAGTCCTCAGACGGCGGCGCGTGGAGGAGCTTCGTCCACGGCAAGTACAGCGAGGAGGAGCCGGGGGGCTCTCCGGAGCTCACGCCCGGGGCCCAGGACCGAGAGGGGAAGGCGGGCGAGGAGCAGGACCACCAGGGGGCGCTGTGCGAGGACAGCCAGAGCGCCAGGGCGGCCGTGTCCCCTCCGTCGCCGCAGCCTTACGCCCAGTACCACCCCCCCGCCTACCCGCCCTACCTGCCCAGCATCAGTGAGCCGTCTGCGGGCAGCTACAGGGGCCTGTCCCCCACCCTGGTGCACTCCTACCCAGGTCAGGCACAAACTCTACACCGGGCACTGTTTTTGAAAGAAACCTCCAAACGTCCGATCCACAAATGATGAATCTTTGTTTAAGATCAGCTCCTCAAATGTGTCTTATTCATCTCATGGTTTAAAGTCCTTTGACCTGAAACATTCACGTCTTTGGGGCTGAATAATGGCTCCACTTTCTGAAGCGACTGTGAAAAAAATTATCCCAGAAAAGAGTCTGAGCTTTGAGCCAGTTTCTGTTTCATGTGGACAGTTCCAGGAATTACAGAGACTCACCTGTGACACAGGAACGCACCACATTCAGTTTTACCTGATTTGGTGCTGTTAAAGTCCTACATTAGTCCTGGTTTAGTCCTGGTTTAGACTTGGTTTAGACTCGGTTTCGTCCTGGTTTCGTCCTGGTTTAGTCCTGGTTTAGTCCTGGTTTCGTCCTGGTTTCGTCCTGGTTTAGACTTGGTTTAGACTCGGTTTCGTCCTGGTTTCGTCCTGGTTTAGTCCTGGTTTAGTCCTGGTTTCGTCCTGGTTTCGTCCTGGTTTAGTCCTGGTTTAGACTTGGTTTCGTCCTGGTTTAGTCCTGGTTAAGACTTGGTTTTGTCCTGGTTTAGTCCTGGTTTAGTCCTGGTTTCATCCTGGTTTAGTCCTGGTTTAGTCCTGGTTTAGTCCTGGTTTCATCCTGGTTCAGTCCTGGTTTACTCCTGGTTTAGTTCTGGTTTCGTCCTGGTTTTGTCCTGGTTTCGTCCTGGTTTAGTTCTGGTTTAGTCCTGGTTTCGTCCTGGTTTAGTCCTGGTTTAGTCCTGGTTTAGTCCTGGTTTACTCCTGGTTTAGTTCTGGTTTAGTTCTGGTTTTGTCCTGGTTTCGTCCTGGTTTAGTCCTGGTTTAGTCCTGGTTTAGACTTTAGGTAAATATTAGTCTCGGTTTTCCATGTTCACGCGTGTTTCCTGCAGGTTTCCATTACCCTCTGTACGGGAAGACGGCCGGGCGAGAGGAGCAGGAGGGCGCCGTGACCAGAGGGGGCGCTGTCAGCACCAAACACGCAGACTCCACAGGGTTAGAGCTGCTGCCTCAGACTCACCAGTGCCACGGGAAGTCTCCGGCCGTGAGTGTTCCACGGGGTTTACTCTCACGGGTTTGGGGCTCAAAAGACGATCTAGACTCACTCCTTTAAATCTGCCCCGGAAAACACAAACTCTGAATGTGGATCCTGAGAGTGGATTTAGTTACTTAACAACACTGGTTACCTGTACTGACCTGTATGTGTCTCTTCAGCCCAAGAAGAAGGGCTCACTGTAGTTTTACCTGTAGTTTTACCTGTATATTCACCTGTATATTCACCTGTATATTCACCTGTAGTTTTACCTGTATATTCACCTGTAGTTTTACCTGTAGTTTTACCTGTATATTCACCTGTAGTTTTACCTGTAGTCTCACCTGTATATTCACCTGTAGTCTCACCTGTATATTTACCTGTACTCTAACCTGTCGTCTCACCTGTGTCTCTTCAGCCCGGGGAGAAGGGCTCTCCGGAGGCAGACTCAGACAGGACCAACGTGTCGTTTGGACGTCACCTCCACAGTCACCACTCCGCCCTGGGACTGAGCTACAGCCTGGTGCAGCCGCAGTACGACCTGTACACAGGTGAGATACGACCTGTACACAGGTGAGATACGACCTGTACACAGGTGAGATACGACCTGTACACAGGTGAGATACCACCTGTACACAGGTGAGATACCACCTGTACACAGGTGAGATACCACCTGTACACAGGTGAGATACGACCTGTACACAGGTGAGATACGACCTGTACACAGGTGAGATACGACCTGTACACAGGTGAGATACCACCTGTACACAGGTGAGATACCACCTGTACACAGGTGAGATACCACCTGTACACAGGTGAGAGTATGTCCTGTACAGGTGAGAGTATGTCCTGTACAGGTGAGAGTATGTCCTGTACAGGTGAGAGTCTGTCCTGTACACAGGTGAGATACCACCTGTACACAGGTGAGGTATGACCTGTACACAGGTGAGATACGACCTGTACACAGGTGAGATACGACCTGTACACAGGTGAGATACCACCTGTACACAGGTGAGAGTATGTCCTGTACAGGTGAGAGTATGTCCTGTACAGGTGAGAGTATGACCTGTACAGGTGAGAGTATGTCCTGTACAGGTGAGAGTATGTCCTGTACAGGTGAGAGTATGACCTGTACAGGTGAGAGTATGTCCTGTACAGGTGAGAGTATGACCTGTACACAGGTGAGATACCACCTGTACACAGGTGAGAGTATGTCCTGTACAGGTGAGAGTATGTCCTGTACAGGTGAGTACAGGTGATGTCCTGTACAGGTGACCTGTACAGGTGAGTCCTGTACAGGTGTCCTGTACAGGTGAGTATGTCCTGTACAGGTGACAGGTAGTACCTGTACAGGTGTCCTGTACAGGTGATGTATGTACGGTGATATGTACAGTGTATGTCCTGTACAGGTGAGAGTATGTCCTGTACAGGTGAGAGTATGACCTGTACAGGTGATATGACCTGTACAGGTGAGTATGTCCTGTACAGGTGAGTATGTCCTGTACAGGTGAGAGTATGTCCTGTACAGGTGAGAGTATGACCTGCCTGTACAGGTGAGAGTATGACCTGTACAGGTGAGAGTATGTCCTGTACAGGTGAGAGTATGTCCTGTACAGGTGAGAGTATGTCCTGTACAGGTGAGAGTATGTCCTGTACAGGTGAGAGTATGACCTGTACAGGTGAGAGTATGACCTGTACAGGTGAGAGTATGTCCTGTACAGGTGAGAGTATGTCCTGTACAGGTGAGAGTATGTCCTGTACAGGTGAGAGTATGACCTGTACAGGTGAGAGTATGTCCTGTACAGGTGAGAGTATGACCTGTACAGGTGATAGTTTGTCCTGTTCTTGTGATATACGACCTGTACAGGTGAGAGTATGACCTGTACAGGTGAGAGTATGACCTGTACAGGTGAGAGTATGTCCTGTACAGGTGAGAGTATGACCTGTACAGGTGAGAGTATGACCTGTACAGGTGAGAGTATGACCTGTACAGGTGAGATACGACCTGTACAGGTGAGAGTATGACCTGTACAGGTGAGATACGACCTGTACAGGTGAGAGTATGACCTGTACAGGTGAGAGTATGACCTGTACAGGTGAGATCCTGTACAGGTGACCTGTACAGGTGAGTATGACCTGTACAGGTGAGAGTATGACCTGTACAGGTGAGTATGACCTGTACAGGTGAGTATGACCTGTACAGGTGACCTGTACAGGTGTCCTGTACAGGTGAGAGTATGACCTGTACAGGTGACCTACCTGTACAGGTGATGACCTGTACAGGTGATATGTCCTGTACAGGTGAGAGTATGACCTGTACAGGTGAGAGTATCCTGTAGGGTGAGAGTATGACCTGTACAGGTGAGAGTATGTCCTGTACAGGTGAGAGTATGACCTGTACAGGTGAGAGTACGACCTGTACAGGTGAGAGTATGACCTGTACAGGTGTGATACGACCTGTACATGTGAGAGTATGTCCTGTACAGGTGAGAGTATGACCTGTACAGGTGAGAGTATGTCCTGTACAGGTGAGTATGACCTGTACAGGTGAGAGTATGTCCTGTACAGGTGAGAGTATGTCCTGTACAGGTGAGAGTATGACCTGTACAGGTGAGAGTATGACCTGTACAGGTGAGAGTATGACCTGTACAGGTGAGATACGACCTGTACAGGTGAGAGTATGACCTGTACAGGTGAGATACGACCTGTACAGGTGAGAGTATGACCTGTACAGGTGAGAGTATGTCCTGTACAGGTGAGAGTATGACCTGTACAGGTGAGAGTATGACCTGTACAGGTGAGAGTATGACCTGTACAGGTGAGAGTATGTCCTGTACAGGTGAGAGTATGTCCTGTACAGGTGAGAGTATGACCTGTACAGGTGAGAGTATGACCTGTACAGGTGAGAGTATGTCCTGTACAGGTGAGAGTATGACCTGTACAGGTGAGAGTATGACCTGTACAGGTGAGAGTATGTCCTGTACAGGTGAGAGTATGTCCTGTACAGGTGAGAGTATGACCTGTACAGGTGAGATACGACCTGTACAGGTGAGAGTATGACCTGTACAGGTGAGAGTATGTCCTGTACAGGTGAGAGTATGTCCTGTACAGGTGAGAGTATGTCCTGTACAGGTGAGAGTATGTCCTGTACAGGTGAGAGTATGACCTGTACAGGTGAGATACGACCTGTACAGGTGAGATACGACCTGTACAGGTGAGAGTATGACCTGTACAGGTGAGAGTATGTCCTGTACAGGTGAGGCCCTTAAACAGGTGAGACTTACACAGGTGAGCCTGCAGACCTCATGTTTTATTTCATATAACTAAAGTGTGCCTCATACTGCCCCCTGTCTGTGTCTCAGGTCTGAGTTCTCGGTCTCTGGTGTCGGGGCAGCAGAGCGCCGGACACTCCTCTGGTACAGCTCTTTCCTCTTTCATTCGATTTGTGTCACAACCGTCATCCATAACTCCTCTGTGTTTCTGTGTCTCTTCAGAGAGCGATGGGAAGAAGTGAGACCTCCTCCTCCACCTCCTCCGCCTCCTCCACCTCCTCGTCCTCCTGACCCTGTGTGGGCTCACCCTCCAATAACTCCACCTGTTTATGAGACATCAGACCTCCTCCACCTCCTGCTCTGCTCCTCCACCTCCTGCTCTGCTCCTCCTCTGCGTTAAGTCTGTTTGCTCAGATCTCTCATCTCCACGACCTCAACAGCCGCTCGACCCTCAGCTCTGTACAAACCTCATGTTCTCGTCGCAGAGTCGCTCTGGTTTAAATGTAAATGGACAAACAGGAAGTAAACACGGAAGCGATTCGGCTCCATCGAAATATCGTCTCCCGTCTCTGTTCCTGCTGCTGGAGCCCCGTCATTTCGGTCTTAAAATATTTATCTTTATACAGTCTGTGGTTTAAGATGGAGACAGGTCAGAACTCTGCGGTAACTGTCAGGTGCAGGTGTGTGTTTCTGGGCCTATCCACGTGAAACCAAAACTGGCACAAAGTTCAGCCGCTTCTGTCTGGGGAAATAAACTAAAGTCACAGGATTTTCTCGCAGTATCTTCAGAAAGTGGAGCCATTATCGAACCCCAAAGACGAGGGAGTTTCCGCTGAAAGGACTTTAAGCCATAAGATCGATGTGACGAGTTTGTGGAGCTGATCCCGAACAGATAATGAGAAGGTTCGACGTTTGTGGAGCAGCAGTTTGGAGATTTATTTCAAAAACCCTCTGAGATTTTAGAACACGCACACAAACTACGATGTATTCTCCAGCCAACTACGCCACCTCCAGTGCCCTCTGCACCCACAGACTCCAGGTCTGAACCTGGGTCTACAGCGCAGGACTACAGGAGGATCACAACCAGACTACAGGAGGATCTTCTGCACAGATCTGAAAATGGACAAAATGGACCAGTTCTGGACCAGACTGTATAAACCTGCTTCGGGCACATTATTGTAGTGAACGTGCCGCTCATGAACAGGCGTCTTTACGGGGACGCACCAGCAGGGGGAGACAGCGCCGCAGCCTCCACACTCCCCCTCACATGAAGCAGGACTTCCAAACACAGCTGCAACCATTTACTGGAATAACTATTCACTATTAAGAAAATCACTGTACACACGAATCCATGGAGATGTTAATGATGTGAATGCTTTACCTGAAACGTTCCACAGTGTGACATTAATGTGCCTGCGTCTGTTTAGTTACAGCTGTTTTTGTTGCTCAAAGACGCCTCTGAACCATGCGTCTCCGGCGAGCTCCTTTACACAACAAAAATGCCGCAGAGCTCCCAATTTCAGCAGTCGCAAAGAAAGTGAGTAAAGATAAATCCACGGCCTTTCAAATCCAAACTCAAAACACACCTGTTCACACCTGTAAATCAATGAAATACAATCATTCAATTCAAATACTGTCTAATACATTAATAAATACTAAACACAATCAATCAATTAAATACTGTTGCACTTTAACTGTGGCTTTTAACTGTATGTTTTAATCATATTTAATTAGTTTATGTTGTTAAAGGCGACCTTGGGTGTCCAGAACGGTGCCTAAGAAATAAAATGTATTATTATTATTATTATTATTAGATAGGGAACAGTTAGATGCTTCTAAAACATAAATCATTATCAATTTATCGGTGCACCAAGACAGGCATTAAACGAAACATTTACAATGGTAACGAATCAAATTTTACTTCTTATGAAATACATAGAATTCCAAGAGCTAAAGGGGGTGGAGACACTGGAGACCCCTGCTCTAAAATCAGGCATTCTTACTGTGTGCGAGCTCGCCCTTTCCACAGACCTGACCTGGAACTTCAGTCATCCGATTGTCTCCGTGGAGATAGATAAATGGCATCGTACTGTGGAACGTTCCAGGCGAAGCAACAGAGCTGCGCCGACTAACCGGACTATTCGTTTATGCCGTTATTCGCAGTGAAAAACATTTAGAAACTCAAACTGTGCAAAGGCTCAGACGGATCGACGGCTCAAAGAGACACAGTGACACAGGTAAAAGCAGCTCTGTTTTAAAATGAAGCAGCAGAAACGGGTTAAAAACGTGTTCCTGTTATCGTCCTGAAGGTCCCCACAGCGCTGCCCCCTACTGGTGCAGGCAGGTCTCTGTTTGCCTGAATAAAGCCGCGTGTAAATACGTGTACAGAACATAACACAGGACAGGAGCAGTGACAGGAGCAGTGACAGGAGCAGTGACAGGAGCAGTGACAGGAGCAGGGACAGGAGCAGGGACAGGAGCAGTGACAGGAGCAGAGACAGGAGCAGGGACAGGAGCAGTGACAGGAGCAGGGACAGGAGCAGGGACAGGAGCAGGGACAGGAGCAGGGACAGGAGCAGTGACAGGAGCAGTGACAGGAGCAGGGACTGGGGACTTTACTCACTTAAAGCTGCAGGCACCTGGAGCTGGAGTGCAGGAGTTTGCATGTTCTGCCTGTGTCTGTCTGACATCAGCACTGGAGTAAACACAGGATCATCACAGGATTCAGGACGGAAAAACATTGAGTTATTTATTCGTTTTATTTTATTCCTGTACAATAAGAGAAACTAAACACTCAGTAACGCTGCTGAAAACTGTGAAGACGATGAACTTTGTGCCAGTTTTTGTTTGTTTTTTGTGGCTAGGCTCGGTAATCGCAGAGATATCACTCACCCGTCCAGTGGAACTACGACCCCCCAGCCCGTCACCTGCCTGCTCCCGCCCCTGTCTGCCCCTGTCTGCCCCTGTCTGCCCCTGTCTGCCCCTGTCTGCCCCTGTCTGCTCCTGTCACGCTGCATCACCGAGTAAAAGTCATACGTTCCACTTGAATATTGGGAGTGTAATGTGCTTATTGTGTTTACAAAGACATGGCCCTGTGTAAGTCTGTGGTTCCTCTCGGGCCCTCACTGCTTTTTCTACTGTATATGCCTTAATTCATATGGACGGCAATCATTAAAGGACCTTTGTACAAAACTGCACAGCCGAGCGCTTATTGGAACGGGCAGAAATATATAAGTTTACTGTGGAAATAACAAAATACTCGAGTTATTTTTCATATATAAAACTTAAGCAACCTGTTAAGCTGTGATTATAATTTAGCCAGTGACTACAGGCTGGTGCTGGTGAGGAAAAAGAGAAACTACTAACATCCACTTTTATTATTTGTTCATAATCTGAAGGAGAAACACAAATATTCAAATCATTAATACTTTCATCTAGAGTCAAGAAGAATCAAACCCCAAACCAATACAAAAACTCACAAGAACCACTCCACAAGTGTTTAGACTGAAAAAAATCAAGTTACTCACATTAAATCCACGTTAGCAAACTGGCTGGTGCTGCAGTCCTGGTTTAGTCCTGGTTCAGTCCTGGTTCAGTCCTGGTTTAGTCTTGGTTTAGTCCTGGTTTAGTCCTGGTTCAGTCCTGGTTTAGACCTGGTTTAGTCCTGGTTCAGTCCTGGTTTAGTCCTGGTTTAGTCCTGGTTTAGTCCTGGTTCAATCCTGGTTTAGTCCTGGTTTAGTCCTGGTTTAGTCCTGGTTCAGTCCTGGTTTAGTCCTGGTTCAGTCCTGGTTTAGTCCTGGTTCAGTCCTGGTTTAGTCCTGGTTTAGTCCTGGTTTAGTCCTGGTTCAGTCCTGGTTTAGTCCTGGTTTAGTCCTAGTTTGGTCCTGGTTTAGTCCTGGTTTAGTCTTGGTTCAGTCCTGGTTTAGACCTGGTTTAGACTTGGTTCAGTCCTGGTTTAGACCTGGTTTAGTCCTGGTTCAGTCCTGGTTTGGTCAGTATTAATGTGTGAATGTATCTTTAGAATGTTTTTATTATTATTATTAATGGAAGTTAACTCCAGGATTATAATAATAGTCTAACAAGAGCTCCTCCAGCGGGGCAAAATACGCCCGTACGACCGAATTATTGTATATAGAATTAAGTTAGAATTTGTCAAACCCAGTTAAAGATGAATTGTTGGTGCAGTTTGGAAGTTTGACATTCCTGAGGTGAGACGGTTGTGGAGTTAGAGCGCGGACAAGAAATTGTCCACAGACAGACGGACAGACGGACAGACAGACGGACGGATAATCAATAGGGAAATCTGGCTCTTGCAGTAGGAGTATGAGTATGACATCATCACATTCTAGAATCGGAATTCCACCAATCAGATCGCAGCAACAGAACTTAAAGACACTACAAAGCTTTAATGTGTCAAAGCTCAAAGAAGCAGAGAATGTGGGTTGTTCTCGCTTTCAGCAGCAGAACATTTGAGAAGAGAGTTCAGATCTACGACACGTAACATAATCCTATAAACAACAGAAAAGCACATTGATATTTTGCCTCTTCATGAAGACAAAGCTTCAAAGACTTCAAAGCTTTGAAGTGTCCACAGACGGACGGACGGACAGACGGACGGACGGACGGACAGACGGACGGACGGACGGACAGACGGACGGACGGACGGACAGACGGACGGACGGACGGACAGACGGACGGACGGACGGACAGACGGACGGACGGACGGACAGCGCCATACCATAATACGTCCCGTCTTAGAACGGGCGTATAATAAGAACCCGTGGTTAATATTTTGCAGGCAAAAAAAGTCTTTACCTTTTATGGGACGATCTGGCGTCTCTTAGCAACCGTTGCTAGGCAGTGGCAAACTCCCGGCTAAAGGCTAACAGCTAAACAGCTAGCAGAGCGCTAACTTGTGGGTAATTTCTGTTAAATTCAGTTTAACACGTAAACAGAGCCGGGCTGAAGATGTGCGCTGCGTCTGAGGTTTACTCCGCGAAAAGAGACTCGCTTTTCCCTAAAAACACGAGAAGCAAAGAAGAGTCCTCCTCCAACACACGCGCACTGGTGAGTTTAAAGCTTTAAACACTTTATTATCGAATATTATAAAATGTTCCAGGTGTCCCTATTTTTGACCAATCTGATCCTGCCAACAGTAAAGAGGCATAAACCGTCATTTGTTTCGGTAAAATACAGAAAAGCTGCTTAAAAATGACCAAAACAAAGAAAATGTGACTATACCGACTCATATTAGTCATGAATGGTCTTTGCAGAGCAGTTTTCCTGAATTCCGCACTCGAATCACAATTTTATTATCACCAACCACACCAGACCGGGGGTGTCCCGGTTTTTGATTTTGAAAATTAGATTAAAAAAAACAAACAATTTTTAACAAGGACAGTGCCCATAAAACATTAATCTCAGAGAGAAAAGACGCTCTGTGCCAGATTTAGCTCCAAACTCCTCTCTGTCTGCAGTCCTCAGGCAGGTACAAAATGCATTAAATACATTAGAGAAACTATTTACAACTCTAGCCACATTTCATCATTAAAACAATCAAAATTCATTCATTCTAATTTCCATAAATACAAGATTTCAAATTCATCATTATCTTCTCAAAGCACCATTGTCTTCAATATTCTGTAAAAGGATACTGAAGAGAAGGGCACCCTGTAATAACTTCTGAGAAATTGTACTTTTCTGAGTACTTTTCTAGCAGCATGCTTCTACTACTACTTGAGTAATATTTTTATTGAAGTAACAGTCCATCCATGTTTAATACAGGCAGGTTAAAATATTGTTCAGAGACAGATTTGTGTTGTAATTCAGTGAGTTCTTGGCTCTAGTCACTAACATAATGAGTCCAGACGTCCTAGTTTCCCCAGGACAGTCCCAGTTTTGAGTCCTGTGTCCCCTGTCCCAGAAGATTGATACAAAACTACATTTGTCCCAGTTTTATACAAGAAATGTCCCAGGGGTCCCTCTTTACGATCAGTTTGAAACCTGGTAACAGTAAAGAGGAGAATATTGTAATTTGTTTCTCTAAAATACAGAAAACCGTGCTTGAAAACCACCACAATGCAAAGAAATTCACTTGAGAACGGACAATTTCACACTCTCTTTTCCCAATTATATTCACACCAACCATCCCAGCCCGGGTACGAGCCAGTTTAGAGTTCTGAAGTAGTGTAACAGTACTCTTACTCGAGTAAAGGTTTGTGCTTCCTCTTCCCGCTGTGAGTGAGTCTAAACTGACAAAAGTTTTATGTGTGAATCTGAAATAAGATGAACATTTGTGTTTCCTTCAGATCTGATTCAGTTCGTCTCATTTTTGTGTCTGTCCTTTGAAAATTGTCGACGATTTCTACTTCCGTCATTATTTTAAAGGGTTCTGTCCATAACACTTCTGTCCACAGCAGCTCAGTGGGTCCATAACACTTCTGTCCACAGCAGCTCAGTGGCTCTGTCCATAACACTTGTGTCCACAGCAGCTCAGTGGCTCTGTCCATAACACTTGTGTCCACAGCAGCTCAGTGGCTCTGTCCATAACACTTGTGTCCACAGCAGCTCAGTGGCTCTGTCCATAACACTTGTGTCCACAGCAGCTCAGTGGGTTCTGTCCATAACACTTGTGTCCACAGCAGCTCAGTGGCTCTGTCCATAACACTTCTGTCCACAGCAGCTCAGTGGCTCTGTCCATAACACTTCTGTCCACAGCAGCTCAGTGGGTCCATAACACTTCTGTCCACTCTTCCTCTGTCCAGTGTCTGTTTCTTTTGTCCATATTAATCTGTTTCTTTTATTGTCAGTCTCAGTTGTGGCTTTTCCTTTGCCGCTCGGCCCTGAAGCTGCATCCTGGAGTCGCCTCTTCACTGTAGATGTTCACACTGGTGTTTTGCAGGTTCTGTTTAATGGAGCTGCAGCTGAGGACCTGTGAGGCGTCTGTTTCTAAACTACAGACTCTAATGTATCTTCTTGCTCAGTTGTGCAGTGGGGCCTCCCACTTCTCTTTCTCTGGTTAGAGTCTGTTTGTGCTCTTCTCTGAAGGGAGTAGTTCACACCGCTGCAGGAAATCTTCAGTTTCTTGGCGATTTCTCACATAGAATAACCTTCATTTCTAAGAACAAGAACAGACTGTCGAGTTTCACATGAAACTTCTCTTTTTCTGGCCATTTTGAGCGTTTAATCGACCCCACAAATGTGATGCTCCAGATACTCAACCTGCTCAAAGGTCAGTTTTATAGCTTCTCTAAGCAGCTGAACTGTTTTCCTCTGTGCTAACATGACTGCACAAGGGTTTTCTGATCAGCCATTAGCCTCTGACACAACGAGCAAACACACTGTACCATTAGACACTGGAGTGAAATGGGCCTCTGTTCACCTGTGCAGATACTGCACCAAAAACCAGACATGTGCAGCTCGAACAGTCATTTACCACATTAGAGACGTACAGAGTGTGTTTCTGATTAGTTTAAAGTATCTTCAGTGAAAATAAAACAGTGCTTTTCTTTAAAAAAGAAGGAAATTTCTGAGTGACCCCAAACTTTTGAACAGTAGTGCCGGCCACGACATGATACGTTTTTCTATACTGTGCACTTTTGATTCAAAACGATTCAGTAAATAACAGAGATTAAATACTGGCTGTGAAACTAAAAGTCTTTATTAAACCACTAAAGTTTGTGCAAAGTTAATATGAAAAACACCAGTGAAATGTTAAAGGTGTCGCATAAACAGATTTCCTTTGTCCAAACAAGCAGCACTACTGTAGCTTTTTCACAAAAGAATTTAGTCAGATATACCAAAAAGTCCATTCTTGACAATATTTTGATACAGCAGCTCACGATCTCGATACTGTATCATCAAATTAAACAATACAATATCGATATTTCAATATTTTTGCACATCCCAAGTGATCATGTGTCTCTTTTGTAACAGGGATCAGGGATTCTCAAACTATTTTAGTCCAGTGACCCTGAAGTCGCCTCATCAAACTCAAACTACACAAACTCTGTCAGTCGTTTGTGCTTCGTTTGTGCTGCAAAAACTTTGGTTTGTGCTTCTTTAGTTTTGGAGAAATTAATGATTCTTTTGTAGGTCAAATTGGGGTCAGGCAGCCCGATGACGGCGTCCAGAACCTCAGAGTGTGAAACAGCCTCAAAACAGGAAGAAAATGAGAGAAAACGTTTGGATTTGTTTTGTGCTGTTTTGTGCTGCCACCGTCAGCTGAGCAGAAATGACGTCCTATAATTACAGCAGAAATAATAATGAAGAATTTTAGAAATAAACTCACACAAATGAAACTGTCACAGCACAAAACAGCACAAACCAAATACAAACGACTGACATCATTTTCTTCCTGTTTTGAGGCTGTTTCACATTCTGAGGTTCTGGACGACGTCATCGACCAAAATAAAACTGTGAATATCTGAAGAACCAGAATCACACAAATGAAACTTTTGCAGCACAAACGACTGACACAGTTTTTGTGCAGGTTTGAGTTTGATGGGGCGACTTCATGGAGGTGTCCAGTGACGTCTTATCAGTCAGAAAATATCCCCGGGACCCTCACCGATCCTCAGGGCAAATCATCATCCCACATTTCTCTAATTAAATAAAGTTTCATGTGGCCGTAGCAGCTGATCCTGTCACAGAAGCTCAGCAGAGGCACCGCTGGGAACATCAGGCACCACAGGGGGGCGCCACAGACACAAACTGTGTCCTTAAGCAGCACACTTCAGCCACATAGTACGAAAGTGGAGGGTGGAAGTGTGAGTGGTGGTCAGAGGAATTAATTCATAGTCAAAGCCTTCAAGGTCCCGTTTCTAAGCATGTCTGGATGGAAGATTCATTTATCATAATAATAATAATACATTTGATTTATTTGGTGCCTTTCTGGACACCCAAGGTCACCGTACAACAAATAAACAAGTTAAGTGCAGTTTAAAACATACGGTTAAAGCCACAGTTAAAGTGGGACAGTGTTTAATTGACTGATTGTATTTAGTTTGTGGAATTGATTAATTTTTGGTATTTAAGAAGTATTGGACAGTATTTGAATTCATTGACTCACAATTAGTTCTGAGCTCTTCTCCCTGGAGACTTATGCCGCAGGTTTTTTGGGAGGAAAACCATCCCGACACGGGGAGAACATGCAAACTCCACACAGAAAGGCCCGGGCGACCCGGGGATAGTCCTTATTTTAATTTTGTAATAATACATGTGCAGTAGGTGAGTGAGTAATGCCATACACTGGGACATTTCACACAAGACAGTAACATCTCTTTTTGTTTCTGTTTTTAAACGTTTAAGTTTTGTTTTGAAAGCTGTGCCTGGCACCTGCACATGTATGTGAGGCTCTCCACTCTTGTTTTTGGAGGTCCCTGTGGCTGCATATAAACGCTGGGCTGACCTGCCTTTGCTGTGGAACCAACTCCCTCCTGTGTCACGTACTATTAATGATTTTGCACTTTTTAAATCAAACTCGGACCCATTTATTCCACTTTTTTTAATCATTTATGTCTTATGTTTTATGCCTTTATTCATATTTATTGTTTTACTGATTTTGTTTGGGTTCTTTTAACTCCTGTAAAGCACTTTGATCATTGCTAAAATGTTGTAAAAGTGCGATACAAATAAAGTTTGATTTGATCTGATCTCCATGGAGACCGGGTGCATCAGAAAAGTTCCCTGGTTCAGCTCTGATGTGTGTTGTCAGACTCTGGAGTGGGTGTACGGCCGGACGCCCTCGCTCCCCGTCCTCGCCCTGCAGGACCACGACCAGCAGGTGGTGCTGTACGCCGCCGCCAACGTGGGCGTTGTCTACAACATCACCACCAACTCCCAGCACCTCCTGCAGGTGAGCAGGGCGCGGGTTTGAGTCCCGGAGGACGTCAGCTCCTCGTTACACTCATCTGAAGCTCCTCTGGTGTTTGTTTCCAGGGCCACGGGCAGAACCTGAGCTGTGTGTGCGTGAGTGACGACAGACGCTGGATCGCCACCGCGGACCCCTCCCCCATGGTCATCGTGTGGGACTCCTACTCCGGGTATGGAACCGACAACCTCCACACACCTGGATTTAACCAAAAACAGAACAACAGCCCATCAGCCCAACTCGCCTAACTGCATTTGACCAGAGAACACAACACAGAACAGCTACAGTTTTACTTAAAGGGACAGTTTGTGTTTTTCACATGTATCTGTACGTCCCCGTCAGCTCTGACTTCCCTCCCGACAGGGTCCGAGTTCTTCTGGTGCTGATGAAAGTGTCCAGGAGGCTGGAGTCATGAAAATAAAGAGTTTTTCTTCTCAAAACTACATGTGTTCAAAAGAGCGACACGTTTACGTCACAAACCCGATGTCCAGGTCTCCAGCTGAAGCACGAATCCAACACTTTCTTCAGTAGTTGAGTGTTTCCGCTCAGAGCGATGACGCCGCGACGCCACAGAGCGAACGTGAGGCCACAGCCAGAAGTGTATGAGCCTGTAGAAGAATCTGTATAAAAATGGAGCTTGTGATTCTCCAGGAACAACAAAGATCCACCTCTGTGAAGTCGCCCCATCAAACTCAAACCTACAAAAACTCTGTCAATCGTTTGTGCTGAAAAAAGTTTCGTTTGTGCTTCTTTAGTTTTGGAGAAATGAACGATTCTTTTACAGGTCAAACTGGGGTCAGACCCACAGGAAGAAGAAAAATGCTCCAAAACGCCCAAAATAGAGTCAATCGTTTGTGCTGTTTTGTGCTGTGACAGTTTCATTTGTGTGAGTTTATTTCTAAAATTCTTCATTATTATTTCTGTGGTAATTATACGACGTCATTTCTGCTCAGCTGACGGAGACAAACTCTGCAAAAAAAACTAAAAACTCAGCAAAACTAGTGGCGAAAACGAGCCTGTGTTTCAGTCTTTAGTCATTTGCTTTTGGTTCATATTTTCTAGAATAACACAGACTTTTCCTCAGCCTCAGGTCGTTTCTCTTCTCTAGTTTTGTGGAGTTTGTCACAGCACAAAACAGCACAAACCAAACACAAACGTTTGACATCATTTTCTTCCTGTTTTGAGGCTGTTTCACATTCTGAGGTTCTGGACGACGTCATCGGCCAAAATAAAACTGTGAATATCTGAAGAACCAGAATCACACAAACCAAACTTTCTCCAGAACAAACGATTGACACAGTTTTTATGTAGGTTTGCGTTTGATGGGGCGACTTCAGGGAGGTCAAAACTCCAGGTTCTTCAGGTTCTCCAGGTTCTCCAGGTTCTTCAGGTTCTTCAGGTTCTTCAGGTTCTCGTCCCTCTGTCCCTCCTCGTCTCTGCTGTTCTGACTCCATCTGCTGAGTTTGGGCTTCAGGATATTCGGGTTCATACAGATCTCCCCTTGGCTCTGAGCTAAAGGCCACGTCTTCACCGTCGCTGTCACAGTCACACATGTCGTCGTGAACTTTCCGAGCAGGAAACGGTGAAACAGGCGCAGAGTGATGCGACCGGAGAGAAAATAGCACCAAGAGATTCTGAGCTCGGACTTTTCCCCTGTTCACGTTTTGTGACGTAAACGTGTCGCTCTTTTGAACACATGTAGTTTTGAGAAGAAAAACTCTTTATTTTCATGACTCCAGCCTCCAGGAGACTTCATCAGCACCAAAACCAGAAGAACTCGGCTCAGACGCTGTCGGGAGGTGAGTCAGAGCTGATGTGACTCCGCTGACACAAACTGTCCCTTTAAATCCATTTTACAGTGGATCCTTTTACTTCAGTGCATTTGAGAGCAGAATCTGTACTTTCTCCTCCACGACATTTTGAACAGGACTGAGAAGTAAAAGTATTTTTTATTCCTCTTTGAGACCTGCTTTATTTTTAACACATTCATAGTTCGAGGAAACAAAAATATAACAAAAGAGCTGGAAAAAAGAACAAATCTCAGCTCAAATCTGTGTCAAAATCTCTACATTTGAAGCTTTATTAGATCCCAAAATCTGTGCAAAACACTTTTACTCTGTTTTACTCTGAAAACAAGTCCTTTTAACACGTTTACTTACCACTCTTCACGTGACACTTGTACTTTTCCTTGAGTATTTTTTGCCCCTGTGCTTTTGCTTAAGTAAGTGGTCTGTGGTCAGGATCCCGGTGCGGACGCTGTTCGACTGTCACCTCACACGCGGCGTCACCGAGGTGCTTTTCTCCGCAGACGCTCAGCTCCTGGTCACCGTGGGAGCGGCAGAGCAACAGGTGAGACGCACATTTCACCCACACGTCCTCAACACGAAGAGTTTACCCACAATCACGCCGGGTTCTCCTTTAACTTTATAACATTTAACTACATAGACCATGATCCTTTGCTCCGTTTCAGTGCAGACGACATGAAGAAATAACTGTTCTAACACTTTTACATCTTCATTCTGTGGATTCAGTCTGTGAAGCGTTTTTAGAGGAAAAAGGAGCAGATTCACAGTTTTATATTGGGATAAATCTGGGACGATGAGATGGAGATGGAATAAGAACGAAAGAACAAATGAACAAATGAAAGAATGAAAGAAAAAACTAAAAAAAAAAGAGGCACGAGAGCAGAACTACAGAAAGAAACACTGAAAAAATGAAAAAGAAAGAACAAAAAAGAACAGAAGAAAGAGAAAACAAACAAAAGAAGGAAAAAGAACAGAAGAACAAAAGAGCAAACAAACGAAGGAAAGAAAAAATGAAAAAGAAAAAGCATCAGAAAGGAAAAATCTGGTGAAAATCTGGTGCAGAGATTTGGATTTGGTTCCGTCCCTAATGACAGTAAAAGTTGCACCAAACGACTGAAGCGTTTCAGAGTCAGTGATTCTGGAGAATATCGGAATATCCTGAGTTTTCCCACGATATCGCAGTAAATATCGGACAGCGAGGTTCACACCAGGACCATGTGCTTCTTTAAACGCTCCGTCGCGCAGCAGCACAGTAGAAATGTTCCGCAGTGCTTCTTTAAACTGCAGTATCCTGTTTAAACATAAACTTCTACATTGGGAAAATATGGTCAAATTTCAGGTGCTGCTCTGGTTTCTTAAATCCTGCAGGTTTGGCCCCACCTCCTCTTTCCTTTTTTTAATCAAAGTCGCAGAAACACTTTTATTTTTATCTGACCTCTTGCACTTTGTTCCTTTTGCACCTCCTCTTATGCCCCTGTTTGCACAGGAGCTGGTGTCTGTTGATGTTGTGTGTGACGGCAAACTGAAGTCCCCCTCGGGATAAATGAAGCTTTCTGAATCTGAACTCCAGATCTGCCTCCTCTAATAACTTAGTCGTCCCTTTAAGAAAAAGTGCATTCAGCCAAACTGCTTTTTTCACTTTTGGAACACAAAACCAGCTCAGACACACAACGCTGGACACACAGAACCTTTAAGAACAGGTTAAAGTCGCGGTGACTTGAGAATCAAACCTGTGACCAGAGTTAGTGCTTTGTGCTGCTGCCGACCTGTTTACGTAAATGTTTTATTATATTTACTGTTTCTATTGTGTCTCTGTGCTTTTACATAACCGACTAATTCTTTTCCTCATCGTATTGTTACTGTATGTTGTTGGCACTTTACACCTCGCCCAGGGACAGGTGGAAACTCCCTGTCGCTCAGACGGGCACATTTCCACAGGTGTTTCCTCATGTGCGTTGTCCCTGTTCAAATAAACTCATAAATGGCTCTGTGTGCAGCACGTGTGCGTGTGGGACTGGACCTGCGGCTCGGACTCTCCTCGCTGCTGCTCGGAGCTCGGCCCGGGCGTCGGCCTGCAGGTTTCTCCCTCCGCTCGTCACATTCGTGTCTCTCAGGTCTCCGGGAGTTTAACCCTGTTGTTTCTGCGCCCGTTGGTTTCAGAGGCGCTTCGTGTTCAGCTCCAGCGGCTCTGAGCTCCTGAGCTGCAGTCGGACCCACGTCCTGCTCCACTCACAAGGCACGAACATCACCGATGATGATGATGATGATGATGATGCGATGATGATGATGATGATGAGGGATGATGGGAGATGATGATGATGATGATGATTAAATGATGATGATGATGACAATGACAATGATGATAAATGATGATGACATTAACCATGATGATGACTATTTTAATAACGATGATGACGATGATGATGGTTACGATGACATGATGATGATGATGATGATGATGATGATGATGATTTAAACGATGATGATGATGATAAATACGCATTTATGATGATGATGATGATGATGATATGATGATGATATGACAATGATGATGACGATGATTACACGACGATGATGATGACGACATTAAAATGATGATGATGATGATGATGATATTTAATGATGATGATGATGATAATCTAACGATGATTTACGATGATACATATTAACGATGATGACGAAATGACAACGACGACGATGACGATGACGATCGACACCAACGGATGATGATGACGACATTAAACAACTACGTTCAAGATTTCACGATGATGACGATCATACGAGGTTTGTCACTACTACTATCATGTGATGACGACGGACATACCATGATGATGACTATTACGTGACGATGATGACTATGATGACATATCGCATGATGCGACGATGACGATAAATGATGACGATGATTACGATTACTGATGAGATGACATTTATAATGATGATGAAATGATGATTAATGACGATGACGACATTACATGATGATGATGATGATGACGACAATGCATGACATTACCATTTGATGACGATTAATGACGATGACGACATTTGATTATGATGATATTTACTTCATTACTATTTCGATGATGCGATTTTATTTACTTATGATGATGATCAACGATGATGATGATGATACGATTGCGATGATGATTGAATGACGACATAAATGATGATGATGATATTAACGATGATGATGACGAATGATGATACGATGATGATGATGATGATGACGAATGATGACGACACACGATGATGATGATGACGACGATGATGATGATGACATTACGACGATGATGATGATGACATTCAACGACGATGATGATGACTGATGAGAATGATGATGTCGATGATGATGATTATTAACGATGATGACGACAACGATGACGATATTTACGATGACGACATTAAACGATGACGATTTTGACGATGACGATGACGATTAAATGATGATGACATACAACGGATGATGATGATGATGACGACGGATTACGACATGATGACGATGACGACTGATTTGCCAACGATGATGATGACGACGAAACGATGACGATGACAACGATTTGACGGATGATGACAACGACGATGACATGATGATGATGACGACAACGACGATTTTGGAACGACGATTTACTACGACGATGACGATGACATTATTAACGAAAGATGATTACGACGATGACGATGACGATGAAATGACGATGACGACGACAACGACATTAAAACGACGTTTATTATTATTACGATGATGACGACATTGTTTACATTACACATGACGATGATGACGATTGTTTGTTTTATCAACGACGGATGACGACGACGATTTTGATGACAATGATGATTAACGACGATGATGGCGTATGTATGATAATGACACGACGACGAATTATGATGATGATGATGATGATCATTAATGATGAATTAATTATTTACCACTGGACGATGATCGATTTTACCACTAATATCTAATGATGATGCATTTGATGACATTGCCCATTATTATTGTCTTATTTATGATGACTATGGACATGATAATGATGATGATTATCACATCACATTAAATGATGATGAGATGATTAAGATAACGATGATGATCATGTTCATTACTATTACACGATGACCATATATAACGATGACCATTTACTATCATTGCCCATTACGCATACATTTATGATACATTTTTACGATGATTTATGATGATGATGACAACATGATGACGACGATGACGACGATTATTGTTTATTGTTTATTTATTTTATCGATTTACCACATTGACAACGGAGAGAAGGAGGAGTTTATATTATGTTTAAACGAGGGACGATCAGTTACGAGGAGGATTGATTTACAGGAGACGCAACGATGGAGGAGATTGAGTAGTGATGATGAGAAGGAGGATGATGAAGGATTTGAATGAGGAGGAGGATGATGAGAATGAGAATGATGATGCATTTTGTTTACCAAGTGATTTTATTGACATAGCTGATTTATTTTTTATGAGAATGACGATGAAGGAAGGCTGAGGCATGGTTTATTTGAGATGAGGGAGGGAGGATGGCGATGATGATGATTTTATTTGATGAGAAGGAGGAGGGAGGAGGGAGGACCATCATTACCATCAATCGAGGCGATGATGATTTGAGAGAAGGGAGGAATGAGATATCAAGAAGCTGGAGAAGGGAGGGGAGAAGGGGAGGAGGGAGGAGGTTCTGAGGTTCTGAGGTTCTGATCATGGAGTTCTGTATATCCAGGAACAAATTACTCTGTCGATTCGCCCTGAAGCTCAGGAAGGTTTGTTCTGCTTTAATCTCACACCGTTGGGATTTGTTCCTCTGAGAAAACAGAAATATTGTTTTTGTGTCGTTATTTTAAACTATAATGTGGAGATCATTATTATTTGTTCATATTTTCTTCACTATAAAACATAAAACAGGTTAAGACAGACAAGAGCCCTGACTCCTCCCCCTCCTCCTCTCCTCCCCCCTCCTCCTCTCTCCTCTCCTCTCCTCTCCTCCCTCTCCTTATTTCATTCTGTATTCAGGAACAAACTATCTCATGTCGCCTCTATGGGCCCTGAAGCTCAGAAGGTCTCTCTCACCATTTATTAATCTCACAACGTTGGGATTATGTCTCTCTGAGAAAACAGAAATATATTCTCTCCCTGATGATGGCTTATTATTCTCCTCTCTCATATATTATTTTTCTCTCATAAATGACATTCTCTCTCCTTGTAAAACATAAAACAGGTTAAGACAGACAAGAAGAGCTTTCTGACTCTCCATTCTCTCTCTCTCTCTCTCTCTCCTCCTCTCTCCTCTCTCTCCCTCTCTCTCTCTCCCTTCCTCTCAATGAAGAAAGCCTCTCCTCTAGTCCTTCTCCCTCTCTCCTCTCTCTCCTGGGGAGAAGGAGGAGGAGGAGGCCCTTCCTCTCTCTCTCTCCTCTCTCTCCTCTCAGGAACTCCTACTCCTCCTCTCTCTCTCCTCTCCTCTCCTCCCTCCTCTTCTCTTCTCTCCTCTCCTCCTCTCTCCCTTCCTCCTCCTTTCTCTTCCTCTCTCCTCTCTCTCCTCTCTCTCTCCTCCTCTCTCCTCTCTCCTCTCATTCCTCTCCCTCCCTCTCCTTCTCTCCTCTCTCCCTCTCTCTCTCTCTCAAGAGCTCTCTCTCCTCTCTCTCTCCTCTTCTCCTCTCCCTCTCCCTCTCCTCTCCTCTCCTCTCTCCTCTCCTCCCTCCTCTCTCTCTCCCTCCTGCTCCTCTCTCCCTCTCTCTCCTTTCTCCTCTCTCCTCTCTCTTCCTCTCCTCTCCCTCTCTCCTCTCTCTCCTCTCTCCTCTCTCCTCTCTCTCTCCTCTCTCTCCTCTCCCTCTCTCTCTCCTCTCCTCCCTCTCTATCTCCTCTCTCTCCCTCCTCTCTCCTCTCCTTCTCCCTCTCCTCTCTCTCCTCTCCTCTCTCTCCTCCTGTCCTCCTCTCTCCTCCTCTCTCTCCTTCTCTTCTCTCCTTCTTCTCTCTCCTCTCCTCTCTCTCTCCCTCTCCTCTCTCCTCTCTCCCTATCTCTCCTCCTCTCCTCTCCTCTTCTCTCCCTTCTCCTCTCTTCTCTCTCTTTCTCTCCCCTTCCCTCCTCTCCTTCCTCTCTCCTTCTTCTCCTCTCTCTCCTCCTCTCTCCCCCTCCTCTCCTCTCCCCTCTCCCTCTCTCCTTCTCTCCCTCTCTCTCCCTCTCCTCTCCTCTCCTCTCCCTCCCTCTTCCCTCTCCTCTCTCTCCCTCTCCTCTCCCCTCTCCTTCTCCTCTCTCCTCTCTCCTCTCTCCCTCCTCTTTTCCTCTCTCCTCTCCTCCTCTCCTCTCTCCTCTCTCTCTCCTTCTCCTCTCCCTCCCTCTCTCCTCTCTCCCTCTCTCCTCCTCTCCCTCTCTCCCTCTCTCCTCTCCTCTCCCTTCTCCTCTCTCTCTCTCCTCTCTCCTCTCTCTCTCCTCCTCTCTCCCTCTCCTCTCTCCTCTCTCTCCTCTCTCTCCCTCCTCTCTCCTCTCCTCTCTCCTCTCCCTCTCTCCCTCTCTCTCCTCCTCTTCTCTCTCTCTCCTCTCTCTCCTCTCCTCCCTCCTCTCTCCCTCTTCCCTCTCTCTCCTCTCTCTCCTCTCTCTCTTCCCTCTCTCCCTCCTCTCTCTCCCTTCCTCCTTCTCTCCCTTCTCTTTCTTTTCCTTTCTCTCTCCTTTCTCTCCCTCTCTCTCCTCTTCTCCTCTCCTCCCATCTCTCCTCTCCTCTCTCCTCCTCTCCTCCTCTCTCCAGATCTCTCTCCTCTCCTCCCTCCTCTCTCTCCTCTCCTCTCTCCTCTCCCTCTCCCTCTCTCTCTCTCTCTCTCCCTCTTCCCCTTCCTCTCTCCCCTCCTCCCTCTCTCTCTCTCCTCTCTCTCCTTTCTCCTCTCTCCTCCTCCCTCCTCTCTCTCTCTCTCTCTCCCTCTCTCCTCTCTCCTCTCTCCCTCCTCCTCTCCCTTTCTCTCCTCTCCTCTCCTCTCTCCTCTCTCTCCGTCTCTCCCTTCTCGTTCCTCCTCTCCCTCCTCTCCCCTCCCCTCTCTCCTCTCCTCTCCCCTTCTCTCCTCTCCTCTCTCCCTCCTCTCCCTCTCTCCTCTCTCTCCTCTCTCTCTCCTTCTCTCTCTCCCTCTCTCCTCTCTCTCCTCTCTCTCCTCTTCTCTCCTTCTCCTCCCTCCTTCCTCCCTCCTCTCTCCTCTCCCTCTCCTCTCCTCTCCTTCTCTCTCCTCCTCTCTCCCTCTCTCCCTTCTCCTCTCCCTCTCTTCCTCTCCCTCTCCTCTCCTCTCTCTCCTCTCTCCCTCTCTCCTCCTCCCCTCTCCTCCCCCTCTCTTCTCTCTTCCTCCTCTCTCCTCTCTCCCTCTCCTCTCTCCTCTCTCTCTCTCTCCTCTCTCCCTCTCTCATGTCCTCTCTCTCCTCTCCCTCTCTCCTCCCTCCTCCTCTCCCTCTCTCTCTCTCCTCTCCTCCTCTCCTCCTCTCCTCCTCCTCCTCTCCTCTCCTCCTCTCCTCTCCTCTCCTCTCTCCTCTCTCCTCTCTCCTCTCTCCTCTCGTCTCCTCTCTCCTTTCTCCTCTCTCCTCTCTCCCTCTTCCTCTCTCTCTCTCTCTCTTTTCTCTCTCCTCCCTCCCTCTCCTCTCCTCTCTCTCCTCTCCCTCCTCTCCCTCCTCTCCTCTCTCCCTTCTCTCTCCTCTCTCCTCTCCCTCTCTCCTCCTCCCTCTCTCTCCCTCTATCTCCTCTCCCTTCTTCTCCTCCTCCCTCCCTCCCTCTCTCCTCTCTCCTCTCTCTCCCTTCTCCTCTCTCCTCTCTCTCCTCTCCTCTCTCTCCTCTCTCTCCCTCTCTCCTCTCCTCCTCTCTCTCTCCCCTCTCTCTCTCCTCTCCCTCTCTCCTCTCCTCCTCTCTCTCCTCTCTCCTCTCTCCCTCCCTCTCTCCTCTCTCCTCTCCTCTCCTCTCTGTTCTCTCCTCTCCTCTCTCTCCTCTCCTCTCTCCACTCTCCTCTCCTCCTCTCTCCTCTCCCTCCCTCTCTCCTCTCTCCTCTCCCTCTCTCCTCCTCTCTCCTCTCTCCCTCTCTCCTCTCTCTCTCTCCCTCTCCTCTCTGTCCTCTCTCCTGTCTTCCCCTCTCTCCTCTCCTCTCTCCTCTCTTTCTCCTCCTCTCTCCCTCCTCTCCCTCTCCTCTCCCTCTCTCTCTCCTCTCCTCCTCTCTCCCTCTCTCCTCTCTCTCCTCTCCTCTCTCCTCTCTCCTCTCCCTCTCCTTCCCTCCCTCTCCCTCCTCTCCTCTCTCCTCTCTTCTCCTCTCCCTCCCTCCTCCTCTCTCCTCTCCTCTCTCTCTCTCCCTCTCCCTCTCTCCTCTCTCCTCTTCTCCTCTGTCCTCTGTCCTCTCTCCTCTCTCCTCTCTCCTCTCCCTCCCCTCTCTCCTCTCTCCCCTCCTCTCTCCTCTCCCTCTCCCCTCTCCCTCTCTCCTCTCTCTCTCTCCTCTCTCCTCTCCCTCCTCCTCTCTCCTCCTCTCTCTCTCCTCTCTCCTCTCTCCTCTCTCTCCCTCTCTCCTCTCCCTCTCCTCTCTCCCTCCTCTCCTTCTCTCTCCCTCCTCTCCTCTCCTCTCTCTCCTCTCTCCTCTCTCCTCCTCTCTCTCCTCCCTCTCTCCTCTCTCTCCTCTCTTCCTCTCTCTCTCCCTCTCCCTCTCTCTCTCTCTCTTCCTCTCTCCTCTCCCTCCTCTCCTCTCTCCTCTCTCCCCTCCTCCTCCTCTCTCCTCTCCTCCTCTCTCTCCTCTCTCCTCTCCTCTCTCCTCTCTCCTCCCCTCTCTCCTCTCTCCTCTCCTCTCTCCTCTCCTCTCTCCTCTCTCCTCTCTCCTCTCTCCTCTCCTCTCTCCCTCTCTCCTCTCTCCTCTCCTCTCTTCTCACTCCTCTCTCCCACTCTCCTCTCCTCTCTCTCTCTCCTCTTCCCCTCTCTCCCTCTCTCCTCTCCCCTCTCCTCTCCTCTCTCTCCCCTCTCTCCCTCTCTCTCTCTCTCCCTCTCTCTCTTCCTCTCTCTCTCTCCTCCTCCTCTCTCTCTCTCTTCCTCTCTCTCTCTCTCTCCCTCTCCTCTCCTTCCTCTCCTCTCTCTCTCCTCTCTTCCTCTCTCCTCTCTCTCCTCTCCTTCTCCTCTCTCCTCTCTCCTCTCTCTCTCCCTTCTCTCTCTCCCTTCTCCTCCCCTCTCCCCTCCCCTCTCTCCTCTCTTCTCCTCTCTCCTCTCCTCTCCTCCCTCCTCTCTCCTCTCTCCACTCCTCCTCCTCTCCTCTCTCCTTCTCCTCTCTCCTCTCTCCCTTCCTCTCCTCTCTCCTCGCTCCTCTCCTCTCTCTCTCTCCTCCTCTCTCCTCTCATCTCTCTCCTCTCCTCTCTCTCCTCCTCCTCTCCTCTCTCGCCTCCTCTCTCCTCTCCTCTCTCCTCTCTCTCCTCCTCTCTCCTCTCCTCTCTCTCCTCCTCCTCTCTCTCCTCCTCTCTCTCCTCTCCTCTCCTCCTCCTCCTCTCCTCTCTCTCCTCTCTCTCCTCTTCTTCTCTCCCCCTCTCCTCTCTCCCTCTCCTCCTCCTCTCTCTCCTCCTCTCTCTCTCTCCTCTCTCCTCTCTCCTCTCTCCTCTCCTCTCCTCTCCTCTCTCCTCTCCTCCTCTCTCTCCCTCTCCTCTCTCTCCCTCTCCTCTCCTCTCCTCTCTCCCTCCCTCCTCCCTCTCTCTCTCTCTCCCTCTCTCCTCTCTCCTCTCTCTCTCCCTCCTCTCTCCTCTCCTCCTCTCTCTCCTCTCTCCTTCTCCTCTCTCCCTCCTCTCCTCCTCCTCTCCTCTCCTCTCTCCCTCTCTCCCTCTCCTCTCTCCTCTCTTCCTCCTCTCTCCCTCTCTCTCCTCCTCTCCTCTCTCTCTCCTCTCTCTCCTCTCCCTCTCTCTCTCCTCTCTCTCCTTCTCTCTTTCTTTCTCCCTCTCCCTCTCTCTCTCTCCTTTCTCTCTCCTCTCTCCCTTCTCTCTCTCTCTCCTCTCTCCTCTCTCCTCTCCTCTCTCTCCTCTCCTCTCCCTCTCTCCTCTCTCTCTCCTCTCCCTCTCTCCTATCTCCTCCCTCTCTCCCTCTCTCTCTCTTCTCCCTCCTCTCCCCTCCTCTCTCTCTCCTCTCTCTTTCCTCTCCCTCCCCTCACTCTCTCTCTTTCTATCTCCTCTCCCTCCTCTCTCTCTCCTCTCTTCCTCTTCCTCTCTCCTTCCTCTCTCTCTCCCTCTCCTCTCTCTCCCTCTCTCCTCTCTCCTCTCTCCTCTCTCCTCTCCTCTCCCTCTCCTCCTCTCTCCTCCTCCCTCCTCTCCTCTCCTCTCCTCCTCTCTCCTCTCTCCTCTCCCTCCTCTCTCCTCTCTCCTCCCTCCCTCCTCTCCTCCCTCCTCTCCTCTCTCTCCTTTTCTCCCTCCTCTCTTTCCCTCCCTCTCTCCTCTTCCTCTCCTCCTCTCCTCTCCCTCCTCTCCCTCCTCTTCCTCTCTCCCTCTCTTCTCCCTCTCTCCTCTCCCTCTCCTCTCCTCTCTCCTCTCTCCCTCTCCTCTCTCTCTCTCCTCTTCTCTCCTCTCCTCTCTCCTCTCTCCTCTCCCTCTCTCTCCTCTCTCTCTCTCTCTTCTCTTCCTCCTCTCTCTCTCCTCTCTTTCCCCCTCTCTCTCCTCTCTCCCTCTCTCCTCTCTCTCTTCTCCCCTCTCTCTCTCCCTCTCCTCTCTCTCTCCTCTCTCCCTCTCCTCTCCCCTCTCTCCTCTCTCCTCTCTCCTCTCTCCTCTCTCCTCTCCTCTCTCTCTCTCCTCTCTCCCTCTCTCCTCTCTCCTCTCTCTCTCTCCTCTCTCTCCTCTCCTCTCTCTCTCCTCTCCTCTCTTCTATCTTCTCTTCTCTCCTCTCCCTCTCTCCTCTCCTCTCCCTCTCTCCTCTCCTCTCTTCTCTCCTCTCCTCTCTTCTCTCCTCTCCTCTCTCCTCTCCCTCTCTCCTCTCTCCTCTCCCTCTCTCCTCTTTCCTCCTCCTCTCTCCTCTTTCCTCCTCCTCTCTCCTCTCCCTCTCTCCTCTCCTCCCTCCTCTCTCCTCTCTCCTCTCTCCTCTCCTCTCTCCTCTCTCCTCTCTCCTCTCCTCTCTCCTCTCTCCTCCTCTCTCAGGACGACCGTGGCTCCTCCTCCTGCAGTTCCAGTGTGTGTGCAGCGGATGGCGCTCTGGTGGAGTCGGCGTTTCACTGGAGCGAGCCGCAGGTCCTGACGGCCACAGCAGGGGGCAGCGTCTGCGTGTGGGACCGAGGCGACGACGCCACGAAACTGAAGAGCAACAATGTGGTCACGGTCCACCTGCAGGAGGCGCCCTTCACCGTCATGAAGGTCACAGACAGGTAAAGCTTCAGTCCCGGTTCAGTCCCGGTTCAGTCCCGGTCTGGTCCCGGTCTGGTCCCGGTCTGGTCCTGGTTCAGTCCTGGTTCAGTCCTGGTTCAGTCCTGGTTCAGTCCCGGTTCAGTCCCGGTTCAGTCCCAGTCTGGTCCCAGTCTGGTCCTGGTTCAGTCCCGGTTCAGTCCCGGTTCAGTCCTGGTTCAGTCCTGGTTCAGTCTCGGTTCAGTCCTGGTCTGGTTCTTGCTCCTGCAGGTGTGTGGTGACCGGAGACACTGAGGGTTTGGTGAAGTTCTTCGGGCAGAACTTTGTGCTCTTGGCCTTTTACTCGGACCTGCTCCAGGACCCGGTCTCCTCCATCTCCTTCTCCTGCGAGTCCACGGCCGGACACCTCCTGGACTGTCCCGTCCACAGGAGGCAGGAGCACATCAGGTGAGGAGGACACCGCATAGATGCGGTGTTCACGGTGTACGAGAGGAGATGCGCCGTATGCCGCACACACCACATCTCCTCCGCACACTCGATTGTTGACTCCAGCGGCGGCGAGAGGCTCGAGCCGCCAGAAGCAACAAGTGAGAATCGACTACTGACAGTGAAGAAGAGAAACTGAAAGTTGTTGAAAGAAAATGGTTCAGGAATGTGTTTTTTAGCATTTTCCCAAAAATATAATTCACTGGTAAATAAACGGGACTAGAAACGACGTCGGCGATCGAGTCTTTTGGGCTTTGGCCTGTGCAGTGGGAAATCAGCAGAGGGAAGTGTGAGGTGCTTATAAAGTTGTTTTCTGATGTTTCCAGACACTAATGAGTGAACCAGGCAGAGCGTTTGGTTTGTTAGACTCGTGGCTGTTGTCAGATGGGTTAAAGTGGAGTTAAGCTTCTTCAGTGTGAAGCAAATTGGTGTTTTACGTGGAAGTTCAGAACTTCCCCCATCACTACACTAGTTCAGAACTTGCCCCCATCACTACACTAGTAAAGAACTTGTCCCATCACTACACTAGTTCAGAACTTGCCCCCATCACTACACTAGTTCAGAACTTGCCCCCATCACTACACTAGTAAAGAACTTGCCCCATCACTGCACTAGTTCAGAACTTGCCCCCATCACTACACTAGTAAAGAACTTGTCCCATCACTACACTAGTTCAGAACTTGCCCCCATCACTACACTAGTTCAGAACTTCCCCCCATCACTACACTAGTTCAGAACTTGCCCCCATCACTACACTAGTTCAGAACTTGCCCCCATCACTACACTAGTTCAGAACTTGCCCCCATCACTACACTAGTAAAGAACTTGCCCCATCACTACACTAGTTCAGAACTTGCCCCCATCACTACACTAGTTCAGAACTTGCCCCCATCACTACACTAGTAAAGAACTTGTCCCATCACTACACTAGTTCAGAACTTGCCCCCATCACTACACTAGTAAAGAACTTGCCCCCATCACTACACTAGTAAAGAACTTGCCCCCATCACTACACTAGTAAAGAACTTGCCCCCATCACTACACTAGTAAAGAACTTGCCCCATCACTACACTAGTAAAGAACTTGCCCCCATCACTACACTAGCACTACACTAGTTGGCGGCACGGTGGCTGAGTGGCAACGCTCAGGTCTCACAGCAAGAAGGTTGCGGGTTCGATCCCCGGGTCGCCCGGGCCTTTCTCTGTGGAGTTTGCATGTTCTCCCCGTGTCTGGATGGGTTTCCTCCGGGTACTCCGGTTTCCCCCATCAACCCAAAAGCACCCCTATGAACTAACATCAAGGACCATGTTGTCCACCCTCCTGTGAGCTCACCACCTGCAGAGGGGTTCATAGGGGGGGTCAGGTGCTATGAGTATTGGGCAGCAAACTGCCCCCGCGACCCAGCCGGATTAAGCAAGAGAAGATGGATGGATGGACTACACTAGTAAAGAACTTGCCCCCATCACTACACTCGTTCAGAACTTGCCCCCATCACTACACTAGTTCAGAACTTGCCCCCATCACTACACTAGTTCAGAACTTGCCCCCATCACTACACTAGTAAAGAACTTGTCCCATCACTGCACTAGTTCAGAACTTGCCCCCATCACTACACTAGTTCAGAACTTGCCCCCATCACTACACTCGTTCAGAACTTGCCCCCATCACTACACTAGTTCAGAACTTGCCCCCATCACTACACTAGTAAAGAACTTGTCCCATCACTACACTAGTTCAGAACTTGCCCCCATCACTACACTAGTTCAGAACTTCCCCCCATCACTACACTAGTTCAGAACTTGCCCCCATCACTACACTAGTAAAGAACTTGTCCCATCACTGCACTAGTTCAGAACTTGCCCCCATCACTACACTAGTTCAGAACTTGCCCCCATCACTACACTCGTTCAGAACTTGCCCCCATCACTACACTAGTAAAGAACGTGCCCCCATCACTGCACTAGTAAAGAACTTGCCCCCATCACTACACTAGTAAAGAACTTGCCCCATCACTGCACTAGTTCAGAACTTGCCCCCATCACTACACTAGTAAAGAACTTGCCCCCATCACTACACTAGTAAAGAACTTGCCCCATCACTGCACTAGTTCAGAACTTGCCCCCATCACTACACTAGTAAAGAACTTGCCCCCATCACTACACTAGTTCAGAACTTGCCCCCATCACTACACTAGTTCAGAACTTGCCCCATCACTACACTAGTCAAGAACTTGCCCCCATCACTACACAAGTTCAGAACTTGCCCCCATCACTACACTAGTTCAGAACTTGCCCCCATCACTACACTAGTTCAGAACTTGCCCCCATCACTACACTAGTCAAGAACTTGCCCCCATCACTACACTAGTTCAGAACTTGCCCCCATCACTACACTAGTTCAGAACTTGCCCCCATCACTACACTAGTCAAGAACTTGCCCCCATCACTGCACTAATAATAAAGCATCAGTTTTATACAGCACTTTTCAGGACACTCAAAGACGCTTTACAGCATTATTCATTCACTCCAGACCCGGTGGTGTAAACTACTATTGTAGCCACAGCTGCCCTGGGGCAGACTGACGGAAGTGAGGCTCCAATCTGCACCATCGGCCCCTCCGACCACCACCACCATTCACACACACACCACTTTCATTCTAGGCAATGTGGGTGAAGTGTCTTGCCTAAGGACACTACGACAGTTTTTGCCACTGGCCCCACTGTGGCACCTGGAATTCCCAGTGTCTCCATCCAAGTTCTAACCAGACCCTGCTGAGCTTCTGAGATCTGATGGGATCAGACGCTGACAGGCCAGTATGACCACGCGATACTAGTTTGTTGCCTTGACAGACTCACTGTCACAGTGAGATCTCGGCAGAGGAAACACTGATCTGTGCCGTTTTTTGGCTTCTGACAGAATTCCACCTCCTCTAGTGACGAACTTTAGCTTCAGACGTGCCGGAGTTCAACTTTAAGTGCTCCTTTCTCCCTCTGTCATTATGGATGATTCACAAACCAACTTCAACTTTAGCTTCAGTTTAGCATAAGTAAATATTCCTAACCCTGAGCTGTGTCCTCACTGCTGGAGTCCCTGCGCCCTCTGCTGGTTTATTTCAGACCTTCATAAACATGCAGGATCTTGGAGCTGTTGTAAACATCTGAACTCTGTGTAGGAACTTCGTGGTGTCGAGCACCGGCTCCTCTGTGCTCCACGTGAACACGGAGCGAGACGAGGCTCAGAGCGTCCTGCAGGAGGCGCCGGAGCCCGTCCAGGCCCTGTGCTGCCACCCCTCACGCCCCCTGCTGGTGACGGGCAGCAGGGGCGGCACGCTCACGTTCAGGGACACCCACAGCCGACGCACCGTCACCCGCAGAGAGCTCCAGCACCATGGAGAGCTCACATGTGTGACCTACGACCCCTCAGGTGAGACACGACCTCTGACCCCTCAGGTGAGACACAGACATGACCTCTGACCCCTCAGGTGAGACACAACCTCTGACCCCTCAGGTGAGACACAGACACGACCTCTGACCCCTCAGGTGAGACACAGACATGACCTCTGACCCCTCAGGTGAGACACGACCTCTGACCCCTCAGGTGAGACACAGACATGACCTCTGACCCCTCAGGTGAGACACGACCTCTGACCCCTCAGGTGAGACACGACCTCTGACCCCTCAGGAGAGACACAGACACGACCTCTGACCCCTCAGGTGAGACACAGACATGACCTCTGACCCCTCAGGTGAGACACGACCTCTGACCCCTCAGGTGAGACACAGACACGACCTCTGACCCCTCAGGTGAGACACAGACACGACCTCTGACCCCTCAGGTGAGACACAGACATGACCTCTGACCCCTCAGGAGAGACACAGACACGACCTCTGACCCCTCAGGTGAGACACAGACATGACCTCTGACCCCTCAGGTGAGACACAGACATGACCTCTGACCCCTCAGGTGAGACACGACCTCTGACCCCTCAGATGAGACATGACCTCTGACCCCTCAGGTGAGACACGACCTCTGACCCCTCAGGTGAGACATGACCTCTGACCCCTCAGGTGAGACAGGAACAGGAATCCCTGTAGTTTATCCATGTCCCGTGTGTAATGGAGCGTCTAACCCGCTCACCGCCTTCCAAACAGGAAGTGAGCATGTCCGTGCGTCCGGCTCCATGTTCCTGTTAACTTGCTCTACATGATCCTGCGGTTTCATTTCACGATTTTGTCTGTAAAGAAATTCCTGCTCCTAATTGACATTTTTCACAATGGTCCCGTTGTGAAAAAGTGTCCGGCTGTAGGTCTGTGGAACTTCCGGTGAGTGGTTTTCTGTGGGAACTGTGTGTGTAAATGTGGCGTATTCCCCACCAGCTTCATAAATCTGCCCCATCACCAAAACTTTGTAGAATTCTTCAATCAGGCTGAAGAAGTTCCTTCTGTTTTCTCCAGGACCATAACGTTAGTGTTGTTCAGTCATTCTCTGATGCTCGTCGCTGTTTATTTGATTTGTTTAACCTTTATTTAAGCAGGTAAAGACCCACTGAGATCCAGACCTCTTTTACAAGGGTGACTGGGCCAAGTGGTCAACAGCACACGTCAAGAGCTGAAAACAACTATTATGATAAACATCAATGATAAAATGCAATAAAATCTGTTACTAAGAGCACTTTTGCAATGACAACTTAAAAACACAGACACTGATGAATAGACGCATTTTGCCTGTTAAGTAACAAAGAGGGAAAAGCTTTAAATGGGACAAGATCAGATATTTTGGGTTCAGTTTGGGGGGTGTTCCAAGCTGAAGGAGCAGAGAGGATAAAGGCCTGTTCTCCTTTAAACTTTCCTCTTTCTTCCCTCGATCGTTGTGGATAAATTCTTCATGAAGAATGTTTCTCCTTTGTCGACCTTGTTGGTTGAAGTTTTGGTGCTGGGGCAGATTTATGAAGCTGCTGGAGACATTTACACACACATTTACACACACATTTACACCTTTACACACACATTTACACCTTTACACACACATTTACACCTTTACACACACATTTACACCTTTACACACACATTTACACCTTTACACACACATTTACACATTTACACACACATTTACACATTTACACACACATTTACACATTTACACACACATTTACACATTTACACACACATTTACACCTTTACACACACATTTATACCTTTACACACACATTTACACATTTACACACACATTTACACATTTACACCTTTACACACATTTACACATTTACACCTTTACACACACATTTACACACACATTTACACACACATTTACACCTTTACACACACATTTACACATTTACACCTTTACACACATTTACACATTTACACCTTTACACACACATTTACACACACATTTACACACACATTTACACCTTTACACACACATTTATACCTTTACACACACATTTACACATTTACACACACATTTACACATTTACACCTTTACACACACATTTACACATTTACACCTTTACACACACATTTACACACACATTTACACATTTACACACACATTTACACCTTTACACACACATTTACACATTTACACCTTTACACACATTTACACATTTACACCTTTACACACACATTTACACACACATTTACACACACATTTACACCTTTACACACACATTTATACCTTTACACACACATTTACACATTTACACACACATTTACACATTTACACCTTTACACACACATTTACACCTTTACACACACATTTACACATTTACACACACATTTACACCTTTACACACACATTTACACACACATTTACACACACATTTACACACACATTTACACCTTTACACACACATTTACACACACATTTACACCTTTACACACACATTTACACCTTTACACACACATTTACACACACATTTACACATTTACACACACATTTACACATTTACACACACATTTACACATTTACACCTTTACACACACATTTACACCTTTACACACACATTTACACACACATTTACACCTTTACACACACATTTACACATTTACACCTTTACACACACATTTACACATTTACACACACATTTACACATTTACACCTTTACACACACATTTACACCTTTACACACACATTTACACCTTTACACACACATTTACACCTTTACACACACATTTACACATTTACACACACATTTACACCTTTACACACACATTTACACCTTTACACACACATTTACACCTTTACACACACATTTACACACGCATTTACACCTTTACACACACATTTATACCTTTACACACACATTTACACATTTACACACACATTTACACATTTACACCTTTACACACACATTTACACCTTTACACACACATTTACACCTTTACACCTTTACAAACACATTTATACCTTTACACACACATTTACACACACATTTACACCTTTACACACACATTTACACATTTACACACACATTTACACATTTACACACACATTTACACACACATTTACACATTTACACACACATTTACACACACATTTACACATTTACACACACATTTACACCTTTACACACACATTTACACACACATTTACACATTTACACACACATTTACACATTTACACACACATTTACACATTTACACCTTTACACACACATTTACACCTTTACACACACATTTACACATTTACACCTTTACACACACATTTACACATTTACACACACATTTACACCTTTACACACACATTTATACCTTTACACACACATTTACACATTTACACACACATTTACACCTTTACACACACATTTACACACACATTTACACCTTTACACACACATTTACACCTTTACACACACATTTACACACACATTTACACCTTTACACACACATTTACACCTTTACACACACATTTACACATTTACACCTTTACACACACATTTACACCTTTACACACACATTTACACATTTACACCTTTACACATACATTTACACCTTTCCACACACATTTACACCTTTACACACACATTTACACACGCATTTACACCTTTACACACACATGTATACCTTTACACACACATTTACACATTTACACACACATTTACACATTTACACCTTTACACACACATTTACACCTTTACACCTTTACACACACATTTACACCTTTACACACACATTTACACCTTTACACCTTTACACACACATTTACACATTTACACACACATTTACACATTTACACCTTTACACACACATTTACACATTTACACCTTTACACACACATTTACACCTTTACACACACATTTACACCTTTACACCTTTACACACACATTTACACATTTACACCTTTACACACACATTTACACCTTTACACACACATTTACACACACATTTACACCTTTACACACACATTTACACCTTTACACACACATTTACACACACATTTAAACCTTTACACACACATTTACACACACATTTACACACACATTTACACCTTTACATACACATTTACACACACATTTACACATTTACACCTTACACACACATTTACACACACATTTACACACACATTTATACATTTACACACACATTTACACCTTTATACACACATTTACACCTTTACACACACATTTACACCTTTACACACACATTTACACACACATTTACACATTTACACACACATTTACACCTTTACACACACATTTACACCTTTACACACACATTTACACCTTTACACCTTTACACACACATTTACACCTTTACACACCCATTTACACACACATTTACACCTTTACACACACATTTACACCTTTACACACACATTTACACCTTTACACCTTTACACGCACATTTACACCTTTACACACACATTTACACCTTTACACCTTTACACACACATTTACACCTTTACACACCCATTTACACACACATTTACACCTTTACACACACATTTACACCTTTACACACACATTTACACCTTTACACACACATTTACACCTTTACACCTTTACACGCACATTTACACCTTTACACACACATTTACACACACATTTACACCTTTACACACACATTTACACACACATTTACACCTTTACACACACATTTACACACACATTTACACACACATTTACACACACATTTACACATTTACACATTTACACACACATTTACACACACATTTACACCTTTACACACACATTTACAAGGCGGCACGGTGGCTGAGTGGCTAGCACTCATGCCTCACAGCAAGAAGGTTGCGGGTTCGATCCCCGGGTCGCCCGGGCCTTTCTGTGTGGAGTTTGCATGTTCTCCCCGTGTCTGGATGGGTTTCCTCCGGGCACTCCGGTTTCCCCCATCAACTCAAAAAAAACATGCACTGTAGGTGTGAAAGTTGTGTGAGTGAGTGTTGGTGGTGGTCGGAGGGACCGTTGGCGCCGCTTGGCTTGGCAGCCGCGCCTCCGTCAGTCTGCCCCAGGGCAGCTGTGGCTACAACAGTAGCTTACCACTACCGGGTATGGAGTGAATGAAGAATGCTCTGTAAAATGCTGTGTAAAGCGCTTTGGGGACATGTGTCTGTGTAAAGCGCTATATAAATAAAACCTTACCTTACCTTACATTTACACATTTACACCTTTACACACACATTTACACACACATTTACACACACATTTACACCTTTACACACACATTTACACACACATTTACACACACATTTACACACACATTTACACATTTACACATTTACACACACATTTACACATTTACACATTTACACATTTACACACACATTTACACCTTTACACACACATTTACACACACATTTACACCTTTACACACACATTTACACCTTTACACACACATTTACACATTTACACCTTTACACACACATTTACACACACATTTACACCTTTACACACACATTTACACACACATTTACACCTTTACACACACATTTACACACACATTTACACATTTACACATTTACACACACATTTACACACACATTTACACACACATTTACACATTTACACACATTTACCACAGGAGGATCTGCAAACCTACAGTGGGACACTTGAGGCCGCTGTGTAAAAGATCTATGTAGAATTCAGCTCCAAATTCGCTCCTTTCGCTGTAGCCTCGATGAGCTTCATTTGACTGGAGCCAAACGCAGTGGGCGACGTCGCCATCACTCAGAACACTTCAGATCTCTGTAATTCCCAGAAGTGTCCACATAAAACAAAAACGGGCACAAAGTTCAGCCTCTTCTGTGTCACGAGAAACAAACTAAAGCCACGGGGTTTTCACAGAGTATCTTCAGAAACTGGAGCCGTTATCGAACCCCAGAGACGCGAGAGTTTCCGCTGAAAGGAAGTTAAGCCTGTAGATCACGGTTGATGTTGTTGGTGTTCCTCAGGGGAGCTCCTGGCTGTGGGCTTCTCCTCGGGCTCTGTGATCCTTCTGGACTCCAGCTCCCTGAAGACAGACCCGGACCAGGACTTTCAGCTCAGCAGAGACTCCATCACCCTGCTCAGCTTCTCCGAGGACTCGCTGTACCTCGCAGCTGCCGTAAGTCTCACCAGCAAGGAGCAAGACCGTCTTCAGTCCTGTTTAGTCCTGGTTTAGTCCTGGTTTACTCCTGGTTCAGTCCTGGTTTAGTCCTGGTTCAGTCCTGGTTTAGTCCTGGTTCAGTCCTGGTTTTGTTCTGGTCCAGTCCTGGTCTGGTTTCAGTCCTGGTCTCGGTCTGTTTCAGTCCTGGTCTGGTTTCAGTCCTGGTCTCGGTCTGTTTCAGTCCTGGTCTGGTCTGTTTCAGGACCGGGGCTTTGCGGTCTCGGTGCTGCGGCGTGCTTCTCCTGGAGCTGGTCCTGGAGCTGGTCCTGGAGCTGGTCCTGGAGCTGGTCCTGGAGCTGGTCCTGGAGCTGGTCCTGGAGCTGGTCCTGGAGCTGGTCCTGGTCTGTGGGCGTCTCTGGGGCGTCATCGTTCTCACTCGGGGCCGATCCGGAGCCTCATGTTCGGGCTGCAGCTCGACTCCACCCTGCCCCGCCTCCTGTCGCTGGGGCTGGACCGCCGCCTGGTGAGACTCCGCCTCCTGCACCACCTGTGCCCCCTGCCCCTGCACCACCTGCACCTGCACCACCTGTGCCCCCTGCCCCTGCACCACCTTCCCCTGCACCACCTGCACCTGCACCACTTGCACCACCTGCACCACCTGTGCCCCCTGCCCCTGCACCACCTGCACCTGCCTGAAGTCGCCCCATCAAACTCAAACCTGCTGTGTCAATCGTTTGTTCTGGAGAAAGTTCAGTTTGTGTGATTCTGGTTCTTCAGATATTCACAGTTTTATTTTGGTCGATGACGTCGTCCAGAACCTCAGAATGTGAAACAGCCTCAAAACAGGAAGAAAAAAATTTGGAAAACATTTGGATTTCGTTGTTTGTTTTTTTGTTTTGTGCTGTGACTCCATTTTGGGCGTTTTGGAGCATTTTTCTTCTTCCTGTGGGTCTGACCCCAGTTTGACCTGTAAAAGAATCATTAATTTCTCCAAAACTAAAGAAGCACAAATGAGTGCAGGTTGTGCAGGTTTGAGTTTGATGGGGCGACTTCCCGCAGGTGCAGTGACATCACGAGAGGGGGGGGGGTCTGTGGAGTGAATCAGTGAAATAAATACACATTTTTACTGTAGTGGGTTTATACAAGGAAATTATTCATGCTAACGTTAGCCTGTGGTTTTGAGTCACTTTCTGGTCACATTGTGTCAAAATCAGAAATGAAAGAATGGAGGACGATGACGACATTTCAAAAACACATCAAATCCAGTGCAGTGTCTGTATGAAAAAGAAAACTCAGCTGTTGTGTAAAAGGGAAGATTTCTGTTTGCAGTTGATCCATAATTGTGACTGAAGTGAAATGTACTGATTTGAAAAGTTTCAGAGCGATTCTCAGTGTTAATGTGAGTGGAAAAGGGAAAAGGAGCAGAGAACAGAAGACGACTTTTCCTCCTGCTCCTTTTCATTCATTACTTCACCACAAAAAAACATCTTCAAAGTCGTCTTAAAAGACCAATTTTAAGATTTTTTTACTTAATAAGATGAGATTTTTTTACTTGTTTGAAGATCTTCATCCTGATTTATCTTATCTCGATTCATATTTCGTCTTGTTTTAAGAAAACTTGGAAAGTGAAAATTTCTTACTGCACTGGCAGAAAATTTCACTTAGAATAGAACATTTTTACCTCAAAATATTTTTTTTCTATTTGCAGTGTTGTATGTTTGATATTGTGATACTGTCAATGTCATTTTATACTTTATGAATGAAATAAACAGATAAATAAATAAAATAAAGATCAGATTAAAGGCTAATTTGAGTAACAGATCTTCAGACAGAGCAGTGCCTCATGTTAGCGTGATTTTGATGACATCAGCTGCAAAGTGTCGTCGTTTAGATACATTAAAGTGGTGTTTTTCTGTCAGGACTCAGGACTGTGCTGTAGCCACTGAGACCTTTAATACTGTGTCCTCAGGTGGAGTACGACCTGCAGCTCCACAAGGGCCCCGCCGCCCCCGCCACCCCCGCCGCCACCCCCGGCCTCTCCGTCCTGTCGTCTCAGAGGGTGGAGCAGCGGGCGGTGCCTCTGGGTATGACCTGGTATCCTCCTCTGAGCACAGAACAGTTCCTCCTGATCTGCTCCGACCACTACAAGCTCCGCCTGATCAACAGCACCACCCACATGTGCAGGTCAGAGCCGGTACTGCAGCCCGGTCCCGGTCCCGGTCCTGGTCCTGGTCCAGGTCCTGGTCCTGGTCCCGGTCCCGGTCCCGGTCCTGGTCCTGGTCCTGGTCCTGGTTCGGTCCTGGTCCTGGTCCTGGTCCTGGTCCTGGTCCTGGTCCTGGTTCAGCCCCGGCCCCGGCCCCGGTCCTGGTCCTGGTCCTGGTTCAGCCCTGGTCCAGGTCCAGGTCCCGGTCCAGGTCCCGGTACCGGTCCTGGTCCTGATGGTCGGTGTGTTTTCAGGAAGGTGATCCTGGGTCCGACCTACGGTTCTCCACTTCAGAAGCTCCTGGTTCTGCCAAAGACCAAAGAAGATCAGAACAAAAACTACCACCTGGTCTTCACCACACAGGACATGGTACTGCAAATACTACTGCAAAAACTACTACTACTACTACTACTACTGCAAATACTACTGCAAATACTACTGCAAATCCTACTACTACTACTGCAAATCAGAATCAGAAGGTTTTATTGCCATCTGAGTGAACAGGTTCACAACTTTAGGAAATTGCTGCGGTTCCTGGAGCAGAATGTGGACAAAACTAAACATGCAACAAATGAAATAGAATAAAATAAAGTAGAAACAATAAGCTATAATATAACACAAAATGTACAAATTTACAAGAATATAAGAGTATAAGAGTGCAGGTGATGATCAGTGCAAACATCCATCCATCTTCTCCCGCTTAATCCTTCTGGGTCGCGGGGGCAGTTTGCTGCCCAATCCTCACAGCACCTGACCCCCTATGAACCCCTCTGCAGGTGGAGCCCACAGGAGGGTGGACATCATGGTCCTTGATGTTAGTTCATAGGGGTCCGGGCATATTTTGGGTTGATGGGGGAAACCGGAGCACCCGGAGGAAACCCATCCAGACACAGGGAGAAGATGCAAACTCCACACAGAAAGGCCCGGGCGACCCGGGGATCGAACCCGCAACCTTCTTGCTGTGAGGCAAGACCGTGCCACCGATCAGTGCAAACAGACAGGTGCAAAACCACAGGGTCATGTGACTGCAGCAGAGGGGGTGCGACCAGTCCTACTGTTATTATTTATGAGTCCAACAGCAGAAGAAGAAACTGTTTTTATGGCCTGAGGTTCTGGAGCCTCCAGCCTGAGGGGGGCAGGTCCAAAAGTCCCTGTCCAGGGTGAAAAGGGTCCGAGTCCTGGAGGCTCCCGTTTGAGGTCCTGGGTGATGGAGGCTCCCGTTTGAGGTCCAGGGTGATGGAGGCTCCCGTTTGAGGTCCTGGGTGATGGAGGCTCCCGTTTGAGGTCCAGGGTGATGGAGGCTCCCGTTTGAGGTCCTGGGTGATGGAGGCTCCCGTTTGAGGTCCAGGGTGATGGAGGCTCCCGTTTGAGGTCCTGGGTGATGGAGGCTCCCGTTTGAGGTCCTGGGTGATGGAGGCTCCCGTTTGAGGTCCTGGGTGATGGAGGCTCCCGTTTGAGGTCCTGGGTGATGGAGGCTCCCATTTGAGGTCCTGGGTGATGGAGGCTCCCGTTTGAGGTCCAGGGTGATGGAGGCTCCCGTTTGAGGTCCAGGGTGATGGAGGCTCCCGTTTGAGGTCCAGGGTGATGGAGGCTTCCGTTTGAGGTCCTGGGTGATGGAGGCTCCCGTTTGAGGTCCAGGGTGATGGAGGCTCCCGTTTGAGGTCCTGGGGAGTGGGGCTGTGCTTCCTTCTGTCTTCTGGGTGTTAAGCACCAGGTTGTTCTGGCTGCACCAGGACACCAGACGATCAACCTCCGTCCTGTAGGCCGACGATGACTACTACTGGTCCAGCCTCTGGTCCATCCTCTGGTCCATCCTCTGGTCCATCCTCTGGTCCATCCTCTGGTCCATCCTCTGGTCCAGCCTCTGGTCTAGTCCCTGGTCAAGCCCCTGGTCTAGCCCCTGGTCTAGCCTCTGGTCCAGCCTCTGGTCCAGCCTCTGGTTTAGCCTCTGGTCTAGCCTCTGGTCCAGCCTCTGGTCCAGCCTCTGGTTTAGCCTCTGGTCCAGCCTCTGGTCTAGCTTCTGGTCTCGTCCCTGGTCCAGCCTCTGGTCCAGCCTCTGGTCTGGTCCAGCCTCTGGTCTGGTCTAGCCTCTGGTCTAGTCCCTGGTCTAGTCCCTGGTCTAGTCCCTGGTCTAGTCCCTGGTCTAGTCCCTGGTCCAGCCTCTGGTCTAGCCTCTGGTGTAGTCCCTGGTCTAGCCCCCGGTCTAGTCCCTGGTCTAGCCCCTGGTCTAGTCCCTGGTCTAGTCCCTGGTCTAGTCCCTGGTCTAGCCCCTGGTCTAGTCCCTGGTCTAGTCCCTGGTCTAGCCCCTGGTCTAGTCCCTGGTCTAGCCCCTGGTCTAGCCCCTGGTCTAGTCCCTGGTCTAGCCCCCGGTCTAGTCCCTGGTCTAGCCCCCGGTCTAGTCCCTGGTCTAGCCCCCGGTCTAGCCCCTGGTCTAGCCCCCGGTCTAGCCCCCGGTCTAGCCCCCGGTCTAGTCCCCGGTCTAGTCCCTGGTCTAGTCCCCGGTCTAGTCCCCGGTCTAGCCCCCGGTCTAGTCCCTGGTCTAGCCCCTGGTCTAGCCCCTGGTCTAGCCCCTGGTCTAGTCCCTGGTCTAGCCCCCGGTCTAGTCCCCGGTCTAGCCCCCGGTCTAGTCCCCGGTCTAGTCCCCGGTCTAGTCCCCGGTCTAGTCCCTGGTCTAGTCCCTGGTCTAGCCCCTGGTCTAGTCCCTGGTCTAGTCCCTGGTCTAGCCCCTGGTCTAGCCCCCGGTCTAGTCCCTGGTCTAGTCCCCGGTCTAGCCCCTGGTCTAGCCCTGGTCTGTGTGTCAGGTGGGCCTGCAGGTGCTCCCTGCCGACGGAAACCCGTTCCAGTCCCAGGCTCTGGTGTGTCACCCGTTGGGCGTCTGTTCGCTCAGCGCCTCCTGTGACGGGCGACACGTCCTGACCTCAGGAGGAGCCGACTACACCACCATGAGCTGGAGCGTCTCCACCCAGTGAGTGACACCGGGTTAGACTGGGTTTAGTCCTGGTTTAGTCCTGGTTTAGTCCTGGTTTAGGCCTGGGTTAGTCCTGGTTCAGTCCAGGTTTAGTCCTGGTTTAGTCCTGGTTCAGTCCTGGTTTAGTCCTGGTTTAGTCCTGGTTTAGTCCTGGTTTGGTCTGGGTTTAGTCCTGGTTTAGTCCTGTTTCAGTACTGGTTTAGTCCTGGTTTAGTCCGGGTTTAGTCCTGGTTTAGTCCTGGTTCAATCCTGGTTTAGTCCTGGTTTAGTCCTGGTTTAGTCCTGGTTTAGTCCGGGTTTAGTCCTGGTTTAGTCCTGGTTCAGTCCTGGTTCAGTCCTGGTTCAGTCCAGGTTTAGTCCTAATTTAGTCCGGGTTTAGTCCTGGTTTAGTCCTGGTTTAGTCCGGATTTAGTCCTGGTTTAGTCCTGGTTTAGTCCTGGTTTAGTCTGGGTTTAGTCCTGGTTTAGTCCTGTTTCAGCCCTGGTTTAGTCCTGGTTTAGGCCTGGGTTAGTCCTGGTTTAGTCCAGGTTTAGTCCTGGTTTAGTCCTGGTTTAGTCCTGGTTTAGTCCTGGTTTAGTCCTGGTTTAGTCTGGGTTTAGTCCTGGTTTAGTCCTGTTTCAGTACTGGTTTAGTCCTGGTTTAGTCCGGGTTTAGTCCTGGTTTAGTCCTGGTTCAGTCCTGGTTTAGTCCTGGTTTAGTCCTGGTTTAGTCCTGGTTTAGTCCGGGTTTAGTCCTGGTTTAGTCCAGGTTTAGTCCTGGTTTAGTCCTGGTTCAGTCCTGGTTTAGTCCTGGTTTAGTCCTGGTTTAGTCCTGGTTTAGTCTGGGTTTAGTCCTGGTTTAGTCCTGTTTCAGTACTGGTTTAGTCCTGGTTTAGTCCGGGTTTAGTCCTGGTTTAGTCCTGGTTCAGTCCTGGTTTAGTCCTGGTTTAGTCCTGGTTTAGTCCGGGTTTAGTCCTGGTTTAGTCCTGGTTCAGTCCTGGTTCAGTCCTGGTTCAGTCCAGGTTTAGTCCTAATTTAGTCCGGGTTTAGTCCTGGTTTAGTCCTGGTTTAGTCCTGTTTCAGCCCTGGTTTAGTCCTGGTTTAGTCCAGGTTTAGTCCTGGTTTAGTCCTGGTTCAGTCCTGGTTTAGTCCTGGTTTAGTCCTGGTTTAGTCCTGGTTTAGTCTGGGTTTAGTCCTGGTTTAGTCCTGTTTCAGTACTGGTTTAGTCCTGGTTTAGTCCGGGTTTAGTCCTGGTTTAGTCCTGGTTCAGTCCTGGTTTAGTCCTGGTTTAGTCCTGGTTTAGTCCTGGTTTAGTCCGGGTTTAGTCCTGGTTTAGTCCTGGTTCAGTCCTGGTTCAGTCCTGGTTCAGTCCTGGTTTTGTCCGGGTTTAGTCCTGGTTTAGTCCTGGTTTAGTCCGGATTTAGTCCTGGTTTAGTCCTGGTTTAGTCTGGGTTTAGTCTGGGTTTAGTCCTGGTTCAGTCCTGGTTTAGTCCTGGTTTAGTCCTGGTTTAGTCCTGGTTCAGTCCTGGTTTAGTCCTGGTTTAGTCCTGGTTTAGTCCTGGTTCAGTCCTGGTTTAGTCCTGGTTTAGTCCTGGTTCAGTCCTGGTTCAGTCCTGGTTCAGTTCTGGTTCAGTCCAGGTTTAGTCCTGATTTAGTCCGGGTTTAGTCCGGGTTTAGTCCTGGTTTAGTCCTGGTTTAGTCCGGATTTAGTCCTGGTTTGGTCCTGGTTTAGTCCTGGTTTAGTCCGGGTTTAGTCCTGGTTTAGTCCTGGTTCAGTCCTGGTTTAGTCCTGGTTTAGTCCGGGTTTAGTCCTGGTTTAGTCCCGGTTTAGTCCGGGTTTAGTCCTGGTTTTGTCTGGGTTTAGTCCTGGTTTAGTCCGGGTTTAGTCCGGGTTTAGTCCTGGTTTAGTCCTGGTTTAGTCCTGGTTTAGACCTGGTTTAGTCCTGGTTCAGTCCGGGTTTAGTCCTGATTTAGTCCTGGTTTTGTCCGGGTTTAGTCCTGGTTTAGTCCGGGTTTAGTCCGGGTTTAGTCCGGGTTTAGTCCTGGTTTAGTCCTGGTTTAGTCCTGGTTCAGTCCTGGTTTAGTCCTGGTTTAGTCCGGGTTTAGTCCTGGTTTAGTCCTGGTTTAGTCCTGGTTTAGTCCGGGTTTAGTCCGGGTTTAGTCCGGGTTTAGTCCTGGTTTAGTCCTGGTTTAGTCCTGGTTTAGTCCTGGTTTAGTCCGGGTTTAGTCCTGGTTTAGTCCTGGTTCAGTCCTGGTTTAGTCCTGGTTTTGTCCGGGTTTAGTCCTGGTTTAGTCCTGGTTTAGTCCGGGTTTAGTCCGGGTTTAGTCCTGGTTTTGTCCGGGTTTAGTCCTGGTTTAGTCCTGGTTTAGTCCGGGTTTAGTCCTGGTTTAGACCTGGTTTAGTCCTGGTTCAGTCCGGGTTTAGTCCTGATTTAGTCCTGGTTTTGTCCGGGTTTAGTCCTGGTTTAGTCCGGGTTTAGTCCGGGTTTAGTCCTGGTTCAGTCCGGGTTTAGTCCTGATTTAGTCCTGGTTTTGTCCGGGTTTAGTCCTGGTTTAGTCCTGGTTTAGTCCGGGTTTAGTCCTGGTTTAGTCCTGGTTTAGTCCGGGTTTAGTCCTGGTTTAGTCCGGGTTTAGTCCGGGTTTAGTCCTGGTTTTGTCTGGGTTTAGTCCTGGTTTAGTCCGGGTTTAGTCCGGGTTTAGTCCTGGTTTAGTCCTGGTTTAGTCCGGGTTTAGTCCTGGTTTAGACCTGGTTTAGTCCTGGTTCAGTCCGGGTTTAGTCCTGATTTAGTCCTGGTTTTGTCCGGGTTTAGTCCTGGTTTAGTCCGGGTTTAGTCCGGGTTTAGTCCGGGTTTAGTCCTGGTTTAGTCCTGGTTCAGTCCTGGTTTAGTCCTGGTTTTGTCCGGGTTTAGTCCTGGTTTAGTCCTGGTTTAGTCCTGGTTTAGTCCGGGTTTAGTCCGGGTTTAGTCCGGGTTTAGTCCTGGTTTAGTCCTGGTTTAGTCCGGATTTAGTCCTGGTTTAGTCCTGGTTTAGTCCTGGTTTAGTCCGGGTTTAGTCCTGGTTTAGTCCTGGTTCAGTCCTGGTTTAGTCCTGGTTTTGTCCGGGTTTAGTCCTGGTTTAGTCCTGGTTTAGTCCGGGTTTAGTCCGGGTTTAGTCCTGGTTTTGTCCGGGTTTAGTCCTGGTTTAGTCCTGGTTTAGTCCGGGTTTAGTCCTGGTTTAGACCTGGTTTAGTCCTGGTTCAGTCCGGGTTTAGTCCTGATTTAGTCCTGGTTTTGTCCGGGTTTAGTCCTGGTTTAGTCCGGGTTTAGTCCGGGTTTAGTCCTGGTTCAGTCCGGGTTTAGTCCTGATTTAGTCCTGGTTTTGTCCGGGTTTAGTCCTGGTTTAGTCCTGGTTTAGTCCGGGTTTAGTCCTGGTTTAGTCCTGGTTTAGTCCTGGTTTAGTCCGGGTTTAGTCCGGGTTTAGTCCTGGTTCAGTCCGGGTTTAGTCCTGATTTAGTCCTGGTTTTGTCCGGGTTTAGTCCTGGTTTAGTCCTGGTTTAGTCCGGGTTTAGTCCTGGTTTAGTCCTGGTTTAGTCCTGGTTTAGTCCTGGTTTAGTCCGGGTTTAGTCCGGGTTTAGTCCTGGTTTTGTCCGGGTTTAGTCCTGGTTTTGTCCGGGTTTAGTCCTGGTTTAGTCCGGGTTTAGTCCGGGTTTAGTCCTGGTTCAGTCCGGGTTTAGTCCTGATTTAGTCCTGGTTTTGTCCGGGTTTAGTCCTGGTTTAGTCCTGGTTTAGTCCGGGTTTAGTCCTGGTTTAGTCCGGGTTTAGTCCTGGTTTAGTCCGGGTTTAGTCCGGGTTTAGTCCGGGTTTAGTCCGGGTTTAGTCCTGGTTTAGTCCGGGTTTAGTCCTGGTTTAGTCCTGCTGTACTGTTACATGTTTGTGCTCAGAGCTCTGGAAGCAGCTGCTGCTCTGGGAGGTTCTGGGATGGAGCCGTTTTACACCATGTTGGACGGAGGACGACACGGAACCTTCTACAGGGTCAGAACATCCACACCTCCACCACAACCACACCTCCACCACAGAACCACACCTCCACCACAGAACCACACCTCCACCACAACCACACCTCCACCACAACCACACCTCCACCACAGAACCACACCTCCACCACAACCACACCTCCACCACAGAACCACACCTCCACCACAACCACACTTCTACCACCACAGAACCACACCTCCACCACAACCACACCTCCACCACCACAGAACCACACCTCCACCACCACAGAACCACACCTCCACCACAGAACCACACCTCCACCATCACAGAACCACACCTCCACCACAGAACCACACCTCCACCACAACCACACCTCCACCATAACCACACCTCCACCACAGAACCACACCTCCACCACAACCACACCTCCACCACCACAGAACCACACCTCCACCACCACAGAACCACACCTCCACCACAGAACCACACCTCCACCATCACAGAACCACACCTCCACCACCACAGAACCACACCTCCACCACAGAACCACACCTCCACCACAGAACCACACCTCCACCACACCTCCACCACAGAACCACACCTCCACCACACCTCCACCACAGAACCACACCTCCACCACCACAGAACCACACCTCCACCACAGAACCACACCTCCACCACCACAGAACCACACCTCCACCACAGGAACATCTCCACCACAGAACCACACGTCCACCACAGGAACATCTCCACCACAGAACCACACCTCCACCACAGAACCACACCTCCACCACCACAGAACCACACCTCCACCACAGGAACATCTCCACCACAGAACCACGCCTCCACCACAGAACCACACCTCCACCACAGAACCACACCTCCACCACAGAACACCTCCCCCACAGAACCACACATCCACCACAGAACCACACCACCACAACCACACCTCCACCACAGAACCACACCTCCACCACAGAACACCTCCCCCACAGAACCACACCTCCCCCACAGAACCACACCTCCACCACAGACCCACACCTCCACCACAGGAACATCTCCACCACAGAACCACACCTCCATCACAGAACCACACCTCCACCACAGAACCACACCTCCACCACAGGAACATCTCCACCACAGAACCACACCTCCACCACAGAACCACACCTCCACCACCACAGAACCACACCTCCCCCACAGAACCACACCTCCTCCACAGAACCACACCTCCACCACAGGAACATCTCCACCACAGAACCACACCTCCACCACAGAACCACACCTCCACCACCACAGAACCACACCTCCACCATCACAGAACCACACCTCCACCACCACAGAACCACACCTCCACCACAGAACCACACCTCCACCACAGGAACATCTCCACCACAGAACCACACCTCCACCACAGAACATCTCCACCAAAGGTCCTGCTGTGTCCGGACACTGAACTGTTCTTCTCCTCGTGGTGTTTGTGTTTCAGGAGGTGGAGGATCTGTTTATCTTCCTCCAGGTGCGAGTTCAGGGCACAGACTCCAACCAGAGGAGGAAAATCTCCACCACCATCCCCCTGAGCCAGGTCTCCACCATGATGAGGGCCATCGGCTTCTTCCCCACCGAGCAGGAGGTACAGTCCAGGTCCTCACGTAGACCAGGGACAGTCCAGGTCCTCACGTGAACCAGGGATAGTCCAGGGCCTCATGTAGACCAGGGACAGTCCAGGTCCTCACGTAGACCAGGGACAGTCCAGGTCCTCACGTGAACCAGGGACAGTCCAGGTCCTCACGTAGACCAGGGACAGTCCAGGTCCTCACGTAGACCAGGGACAGTCCAGGTCCTCACGTAGACCAGGGACAGTCCAGGTCCTCACGTAGACCAGGGACAGTCCAGGTCCTCACGTGAACCAGGGACAGTCCAGGGTCTCACGTAGACCAGGGACAGTCCAGGTCCTCACGTAGACCAGGGACAGTCCAGGTCCTCACGTAGACCAGGGACAGTCCAGGTCCTCACGTAGACCAGGGACAGTCCAGGTCCTCACGTAGACCAGGGACAGTCCAGGGCCTCACGTAGACCAGGGACAGTCCAGGGCCTCACGTAGACCAGGGACAGTCCAGGTCCTCATGTAGACCAGGGACAGTCCAGGTCCTCACGTAGACCAGGGACAGTCCAGGGCCTCACGTAGACCAGGGACAGTCCAGGTCCTCACGTGAACCAGGGATAGTCCAGGGCCTCATGTAGATCAGATCTAGTCCTTATTCAGTCTTAATTTAGTCATAATATTATAGTCCTGGTTTAGTCCGGGTTTTTTGCTCTAGATGTAGTCCTGATGTAGTCCTTGTTCAGTCTTGGGTTTGTCTTGGTAAAGTCCTTCCTTAGTCCTGGTTCAGTCCTGGTTCAGTCCTGGTTCAGTCCTGGTTCAGTCCTGGTTCAGTCCTGGCCTTGTTCTCAGATCGAGGACCTTCAGAATGAGCTGAAGTTCAGCAGATATGCGGAGACGGGGCAGTGTGTGACGGAGCTGGACCTGGAGGACTTCATAAAGCTCTACGTGAACCACAGGCCTGCGTTTGGTCTGGTGAAGGAGGAGCTGGAGGAGGCGTTCGACCTCCTCCGGGGAGACCAGGAGAACATGGAGAGGAGCGTCCTGCTGCAGATCCTACAGAGCCAAGGTACCACAGGGGCTGGGCTTAGTCCGGGCTTAGTCCAGGTTTAGTCACAGTTCCTGGTCTTGTGCGATTGAGCTTATTAACCCTCAAAGACCTACGGTATCGTTTTCTATAACCGCGCAGAACTTTGTAAGTGTAAAAGACAGAAACGTCCTTTTCCCCTCTGAAAGTGCAGACATAGAGGTTTCCGTACATTTCTGCGGCTTTATCCTACGTCACACTCACGCTGTGTGATGACGTGAGCAAAACGAGTGTCCAACAGGAACTTTGTTTTCCCCAAACTCATGCGCTCCGTCCATTTTGATGGAGCCAAACTTTGCCAAAGAGTGAAGTGAGTCAAGATGGTCGACTCCTCTGACTGTGTGTGTTTATAACGAGGGAAAAAGTCGCTCTAAGTGGAGTTAATTCTCACACACATGGAAAATGACACATCTTGGTGTGTGTAATTGTGCATCTCTTTCTATTTTTATTTAAAGGTTTATTTCAGTCCAAATGAACAAATCCAAATGTAATTTCCACCCTGGAAATGCAGAAGTGCTGTGGCTCTGGCCCTGGACCTGACAGGAGCTGTTTCCAGGACTGGACCAGGAAAGTCATGGAGCCACTGCACTTTTTTTGTTTTTAGGGCAATAAGGAGATTTTTAATTTACTTACAGACTTGAGATTTTGCATTTTTGTAGCTCAGGCCCTAAATTAAGCATTTTTATGTCCAAAAAGTTGTTTCTACATGTTTGCTGTGGGTTTTGTATAAAAGAGTGTGAATTTTATTTTCTATTTCTGGTCCTGTAGCTTTTCTCACAGCCTCATGACACAACTACAGCAGCAGATTGTGAAATAACAGGTTGGACTGAACAAAAGGAGGTAGAACACTTCATTAGGGGTAAAAGGGGCAGTTTGAAAAGCAACATTAAGACAAAAATCCAGGCGAGGAGAAATGTACTAAAACTGCCCTCAGGTCTTCGGGGGTTAAATCCTGGTTTAATCCCGGTTTAGTCCTTGTTAAGTCCTGGTTTAGTCTTTTTAGTCGCACATTGTGTGTGTTACTTTATGTTCTGTTCCTGTGGTGTTCCAGGAGAGGCCATGACAGAGGACGAGGTTCTCCAGAGCTTTTCTTCTCTCCTGGACCTGAGCCTAGACCAGGACTCCCCCAGAAGCTCCAGTGAGACACAAACTTCACTGATCCCAAAGGAAACTCCAACACGACAACACAAACTGAAAACACTTTTAAATCTCACAATCTTTTCTTATATGTGGATGTTTCAGACTTTGGTCATTTCTGTTTTAGTTGAAGCCTCCATTCTAAAGTCCTAACTACGGCCCCGTCACTACAGACACTCTACAAATCTCACTGACTCTGGTGTAAATAAAACACGATCTTGATCTTGAGGCTGATTCTGTCCTGTTTGTGTTTTTCTCCAGAGAAGTTCCTCCCGCCTGAAGTGTCTGTGGAGACCTTCGCTCAGATCCTGGGCTTTTCCTCTGCGCCCGAGTCCAACCGACCTCCAAAAACATGAGCCTCACCAGCAGCAGCAGCAGCAGATCTCCTCTGAGGATCTGAGAGGATCTACTCCACTCATTTGTGTTTTCTATTATTGCATTATTACAGTGTGTTTAGGGCTGGGCGATATGGACCAAAAAATATATCTCGATATCTTTACAGGAAAAATATAGCCCCCCCAAACTACTGCAAAAATAAATAAAAAAATGTATCTGATTAATATTCATTTAGTACTGCACTTAAACACTCTGTGGCCCTTTTTGGACCCTCACCCACAGTTTAAGAACCTCTTCTTTAAGAGAACTTCCACTGGCACTTTACACAGAACTGCTTCAAAGTGAATAAAGTGCAGGATTTTTAAACCTGTATTTTCAAATTCCAAACTGGAGTTACATTCTCTTGTTTTAAAGAGAGAGGAGCCCCACACGCTCCCGCACGCTCCCGCACGCTCCCGCACGCTCCCGCACGCTCCCGCACGCTCCCGCACGCTCCCGCACGCTCCCGCACGCTCCCGCACGCTCCCGCACGCTCCCGCACGCTCCCGCACGCTCCCGCACGCTCTCGCACGCTCCCGCACACCGGGATGAGTTTATTAGCGACAGCAGCGGCCTTAATGAAAAATGACTGCACTCAGTATTCAGACCTTGAGTCCGTGACAAGACCGAGTCCAAATGCGCTCGAGTCCGAGACAAGACCAAGACAAAAGCCAAAGCTCTCGCTTTAGCGGAGGAGGAAGTCCAGGCGTGGGGGTGTTTAATGAGCGGTGGGACGGGTGTGGGTCCTGCTGCGGGGCTTTGAAGCGGAGTTTGTTCATATCAGTGATATCGGCCACACACGGAGCTCGTACGCTGGGCTCGTGGGCGGTCGGAGGTGTCATGTGGTTGCGCTCGCGCTGGGCAGGTGCATTTAGAAAGTTTAACTCGTCTTGTTACGTCTGTGCAGCTCCTTATTGTATCTGCAGAAGCATCGCACAGATGCACCTGTTTTGTTTTCCACGTTCGCACGACGAAATATTTGCTCGCAAATGCGAGTGAAATGGGCGCACTGTAGAGCCCTGGTCCTAGTCTTGGTTTAGTCCGCGACCGAGCCCCAGGCTCCGCGGCCGCGTTTAGTCCTGGTTTAGTCCGGGCCAGCTCCGGGCTCCGCGGAGGAGCTCAGGGGGATATAAGCAGGAGGCGGAGGCGAGCGCAGCACAGAGAAGGCGAAACAAGCGAAGCGGCGAAACCAGAAGTAAACGTAAGCATTAGAGCGATATATCGATATGTCAGAATTCATATCGAGTTTCAAAAATATCTCGATATATTTTAAATATCGAGATAACGCCCACCCCTAAGTGTGTTCTATCGATACTTCACAGTGACATTACGCTGGGGGGTTCGAGCTAAGCGCGGCCATTTTTATTTACCCGGGACAGTCCCAGTTTTGAGCCCTGTGGCCCCTGTCCCAGCACATTTATACAAAACCACTGATTTGTCCCAGTTTTATACAAGAAATGTCCCTGATATCTCCATTTTTGACCAATCTGATCCTTGGCAGCAGTAAAGAGATGCATAAAGTGTCATTTGTTTAGGTAAAATACAAAATAAAAAGCTTAAAAATGACCAAAACACAAAGAAAATGTGACTGTTTTCCTTAATTACGCACTCGAATCACAATTATATTATTATTACCAACCACCAAAAAACTGAGGACGTCCCAGGTTTGGTCACTTTATTCGAGCTATATGTCTAGTTCTTTCTGGTCAGATGGTGTTAAAATAAAACTCAGATTAAAGTCTAATGTGAGTAAGAGAGTTTTAGACAGAGCAGTGCCTACAGTTAGCATCACACCCCCAGAAAATGTGGATGATACTACTACTGCTACTGCTACTACTACTGCTACTACTACTGCTACTACTACTACTGCTACTGCTACTACTGCTACTACTACTGCTACTAATGCTACTAATGCTACTACTACTGCTACTACTACTACTACTGCTACTGCTATCATACCACATTATTATTACTACTATTATCATATATTACTGTTACTGCTATATTATATATACTGTTATTACTATCATTATTGTTATCATTATTATTATCACATTACACTGTTATTACATATTATCATATTATTGTTATTATATATCATTATTATATATTACATATTATTGCTATTATTATTATTATTATTATTATTATTATTATTATACATTATTATTATTACATTACTGTTATTATTATTATTGTTATTATATTATTATTGTTATTGCAATATTATTGTTATTACTATTGTTATTACATATTATTGTTATTGTTATTACATATTATTGTTATTACATGTTGTTGTTAATATTGTTATTGTTATTACTTGTTATTGTTATTACATTGTTATTATTATCACATTATTATTATTATTGTTACATTATCATATTAATGTTATTAATATTGTTATTACATTACATTACTATTATTATCATTGTTATTGTTAATATATATTGTTATTACATTACTATTGTTATTGTTATTACTATTACATATTGTTATCATACATTATTATTACATATTATTACATATTGTTATTACTATTATTATTATTATTATACATTACATATTACACACATTATTACTATATTATTGTTATCATATTATTATTACATTACTATCATTACTATTATTATTATTGTTATTGTTATTATTACATTACTATCATATTATTACTATTATTACTATCATTGTTATCATATTACTATGGTTATTATTATCATTGCTACTATTACTATCATTATTACTATTATCATATTGCTATTAATATTACTACTATCACATTTACTACTACTACTGCTACTTCTACTACTACTACTACTACTACTACTACTACTACTACTACTACTACTACTACTACTACTACTACTACTACTACTGCTGCTACTAAAGAGACTAAAGTGCAGCAAATGGGGATCCTAATAATCAACAAATGAAACAAATCCTAATTAAATTTTTGGTTTAAAAACACTTGCCAGCCCAACCCCCGGGCAAACATGTTTATTAAGAACATTTATTTATTTATTTATTTATTTATTTATACTCCTGAAATGTCTTGAAAATGTATCCACCAAGTTCCACAATATAAATATTTAGCTTTTTAATTTGAGCACATTTTAATCCTCCTCCGAGTAGCCGCAGTACCGTCCTCCCGCCGCCAGGGTTGCTGCTTCCGCCCCCGTCACAACGTCACTTCCGGTTCTGACACAAAATGGGAGGCGCCAAAGTTACGGCTCAGGCAGCGCCAACGGTCACAGCGCTTCCCCAAACAAACACGGGCAACTCCGAGAGAAACGCCGAAATAAACACGAAATACAGCCTCTTTCCTGCGGTTTTTACACCGGGACATCGCGCTCACTCCGGGGGACAAAGGACTCTAAATAACGACATTAAATAAGGACTTTAGAAGCGCTTTTTGGAGGCGTTACAAATGAAGAATGGGCTCCAAAAGTGACCAGTTGCTCATCGTCTTGTCCATTTTAGAAGGTGAGGGCTTTAAACACAGACACGAGTGAATTTAACTTACAATTTACATAAAACGTATTAAATTAAGGCACGGGTGTCTTGCTTTGTCTTGTGTCTGCAGAAACAATACGAGTATAAAATACATAAACAAAATGCATGAACTATGGCACATTCTGTGGAGTGTAAAGTGTTCACGGAGCTGGATTAAACCTAAACGTGATTTATTTTGTGTGTGTGATGTTTATGAACCCGGTTTAGACACATTTTAAACACACACATTGCTTATTTTTGTAATTTATTCAACACCAAAACCTTTATAAAAGTCAGGTGAAAGTGACAGGAGGCTGGAGACCGGAGTGACCAGATTTTGTAAGTCTAACCTGGGACACACCCGGAGTTTGGTGTAAAGAAAATAGTGAAAAGAGCGAGTGAGATTCTGTTTTCTGCTCACTCGTGATCTGAGGGATTTTTTGCTTTATGATCGTTCACAAACACGGAGTTCTGTTGGCAAAACAAATGACAATTTATGCTCCTCTTATTGTTGGGAGGGACCAGAATAGATAAAAATTGTGATAGTCCTGGTTTAGACCTGATGTAGTCCTGGTTTAGACCTGATGTAGTCCTGGTTTAGACCTGATGTAGTCCTGGTTTAGACCTGATGTAGTCCTGGTTTAGACCTGATGCAGTCCTGGTTTAGTCTTAGTTTAGTCCTGGTTTAGACCTGATGTAGTCCTGGTTTAGTCTTAGTTTAGTCCTGGTTTAGTCCTGGTTTAGACCTGGTTTAGTCCTGGTTTAGTCCTGGTTTAGACCTGGTTTAGTCCTGGTTTAGACCTGGTTTTTGTCCTGGTTTAGTCCTGGTTTAGACCTGATGTAGTCCTGGTTTAGTCTTAGTTTAGACCTGGTTTTTGTCCTGGTTTAGTCCTGATGTAGTCCTGGTTTAGTCTTAGTTTAGTCCTGGTTTAGACTTGATGTAGTCCTGGTTTAGACCTGATGTAGTCCTGGTTTAGACCTGATGCAGTCCTGGTTTAGTCTTAGTTTAGTCCTGGTTTAGACCTGATGTAGTCCTGGTTTAGTCTTAGTTTAGTCCTGGTTTAGACCTGATGCAGTCCTGGTTTAGTCCTGGTTTAGATCTGGTTTAGTCCTGGTTTAGACCTGATGTAGTCCTGGTTTAGTCTTAGTTTAGTCCTGGTTTAGTCCTGGTTTAGACCTGGTTTAGTCCTGGTTTAGACCTGGTTTAGTCCTGGTTTAGACCTGTACATTGTTATATTCATTTCTGTTTTTCTATCTGTTATTTATCTAAATGTGGTAAGAAAAAAGTGACTAAATAATAGAAATAATTTTGGTCATAAAAACATTTCTTGGGGCCAAAAGTGTAGTTTAATAACGAGAAACCTTAATTACATAAATATGAATTTAAATAAATGATTATTAATTAACAAATCCACTGTGTTTGTTTAAAGAGTTGCAGTATTTTTCTGATCTGTTCTACTGTCGTTTCCTCATCACAAACAGACCTGGAGTCGTGTTTTGTTTCATTCTCACACGTTTAACGCACAAACCTGCACATTTAGTTCTTCTCTCGAACAGAAAACACTCTGTTCCACCTCGTGATGTCATGTGGTAATGCAAACACGGTGCTCCACTGTGTTTTTAAACTCCGCGCGCCTTCACTAGAGTCGATATTTAGATAATTTCAGCCCTGGAATAGCCGATTTTTACTGAACTCAACATGAATGAACCAAAACACAACTCCAGGTGTGTTTTTGAGGGGTTAGAACAGGTTTTAAAGCTCACAGGAGGCCGTTTTGTGTAATATAGGACCTTTAAAAGCTGTAATAAGACTTAATAAATGTGTCCATGTGTTTGAGCTCTTTGGACAGCTCCAGGTAATCACCCGCTGCATCCTCTGCCTAAATGTGATCACCATTCCACCCGTTTTTTCCCGTGTGTCGTCTCCGCGCTGCAGGTCGGCACTTCCCCAAGAGCTCCCGCCTCAGTCTGGAGGTCCAGGCCAGTTTCGACGGAGAGAGTCTGAGCACCGACCCCGTGGAGCACCGAGAGCAGCCGCAGTTCAGCACCGAGCTCGCCTGGGAACTGAGCCGCCGCACCCTGCACCGGCACAGGTACAGAACACACCGCCGCACCCTGCACCGGCACAGGTACACAACACACCGCCGCACCCTGCACCGGCACAGGTACACAACACACCGCCGCACCGGCACAGGTACACAACACACCGCCGCACCGGCACAGGTACACAACACACCGCCGCACCGGCACAGGTACAGAACACACCGCTGCACCCTGCACCGGCACAGGTGCAGAACACACCGCCGCACCGGCACAGGTACACAACACACCGCCGCACCGGCACAGGTACAGAACACACCGCCGCACCCTGCACCGGCACAGGTACAGAACATCTTAAAGAGAGGGTGTTATGTAAACTTGACTTTTTGAGTTTTCTCCCACATTCTAACCTGAAGAAGAAGCTGCTTTCAGAGCCATCGTGCATGTTTGAGTAATCCAGTGATCTCCCTGGTCCCAGGCTGCAGAGGACGCCCATTAAACTGCAGTGTTTGGCTGTGGACTCGGTCAGTAAAAAGAGAGAAAGTGTCGGATACATCGTCCTGGACCTGAGATTAGTGCACGAAATCAAACAGGTGAGAAAACGCTCAGAGAAACGTCCAAACTCCTGATCCAGAAACATTCTTACTCCTCACCTGTTTCAGCTCAGGTTAAACTTCTACAGTGGTGTGATGATCTCTCCTCTCCTCCTCTCTCCTCTCGTCTCTCCTCTCGTCTCTCCTCTCTCCTCTTCTCCTCTCCCCTCTCCTCTCCTCTCTCCTCTCTCAGGACCCTCGCTGGTTTCCTCTCCTCAGCAGTAAATACACCAAACTGAAGCCGGCGCTGCTGCTGTCGGTGCAGCTGGAGACTGACTCCAAACCAGCGCCAGTGTCTCCGGACAAGTTCAGTGCCAAACAGGCTCCTCCCAGGACCGGTCAGTCTCACAGCGGTTGTGTTATATCTGTGTTATAAACGCATTTCAAACCCGTCTCCTCCCTCAGCCTCTCCGGCCCTGGACCTCCTCCCTCACAGACTGGAGCCGGTGCTGGTGGCAGATCGGGGCTTTCATCAGATCGGACCTGAGGATCTGTGCTCGGACATGTTCGTGCTCTCCGTCACTGTGGCCTTCGCTACCAAACTGCAGCAGGTCAGAGCTCAAAAGCCCAAAGCAGAGGATACAGTGAGTCTTCGGTTCAATACAATATATTTCAAATCGACTCCATGCAGTTCCAGATTTGGTACAACATGAGCCAAAATGCATTTCAATCCAAGATGGCCGCCTCCTGGTGTGTCAGGGGGTGTGGCCATAATAATGTTAAATTATTGTTAAATTTCATGATTCTATGTGCAAATTTTTTTGGTGTCATTCGTATTTCCTAATGTATTTTTGTCACGTTAGGGGGCGCTGACGAGCCATTTTATTTATTTTATTTATTTATTGAAAATGGAAATAGAAAAAAGTTAGAGAAGCGGAGTCTTTAACACGTGGCCAAATTTTGTGACTTTTCGTCATTGTTCAGTGGGTGAAAAATGAGTGAGTGCGTTAGGAGAAGAAGAAGAAGAAGAATATTCTGATACGAGAACGATGTTCTGCTTTTTTTTGGCCAACAAACTCTACATCTTCGTAACCCTCTGGTGCAGCTACGTCATGGCGACGGTCCCTGGTCACTACAGGCGAGTCGTGTCATTTTAGTTCCCGCCCCCTGTGAGCATCGCTGTCATACTAACAGACCCTTCACCAGCCTCTGGCACTCGGGCCTAATGATAATATATCAAACTTATATGGCACTTTTTTGGACACTTAAAGATCCTTAGATTTCGGTCTTTCTGTCGATTTTTCTGGACGTGTTTAAGTTGAAACTTTGTGAACAGAATCTCATTATTAAAACCTGAATCAGTCATAAAGCTCGTCTGAATTGGCTCTTTTTCCTGACTCTTTCCTCTGTCTGTGTGTAAATAATCTCCCATAATCCCTATGTCCTCAGCTGATCCCGTGTGACCTGAAACTCTCTGCTGAGGGCTCGGATTTCTTCTTCTACTACACGTTACTGGGCAACGACATCACGAGCGAACCCTTCCGCAGCCTCCTGGCTCCGGCCTTCGAGCCCGAGCGCGCCTCTGTGCGCATCCGCTCCAGCAAACAGGCCCTGCACAGCTTCCTACACCAAGAGAAGAGTCTGCAGGTGAGAGCGCCGCTTCCTGAGGCCGTCCGGCTGGAGAGTCCCTGGGCTCAGTGTTTATTATGACTCTACATCAGGAAGGTGGCGGTTTGTGGAAAAGAAAAGTACAAAAACACAGAAGTAATGCTGAGAAAAAAGAATCCCTCCGTCTGTGTCATCAACAGGGAAACTCTGTCAACCATTAAAACTGTAATTTACATGACACGTTTGGTCCTTGTTTACGTTGTAGTTGCTGAGTAACAATTCTGCAATTACCTTTGTTTATGTCACACCTGCTGCTGTGTCCGACCAGGAAGTAAAATGATGAAACATGGGCAAATGGGCAAATGGGCAAGATTTTGAGTCAAATCAAAGATGTTAATCATGTTTTAGTGAGTCTGACCTGTCAGTGTCTTTACCCACCTGTGCTCACCTGTATTCACCTGTGCTCACCTGTATTCACCTTTTATTCACCTGTGTTCACCTTTTATTCACCTGTATTCACCTTTTATTCACCTGTGCTCACCTGTATTCACCTGTGTTCACCTTTTATTCACCTGTATTCACCTTTTATTCACCTGTGCTCACCTGTGCTCACCTGTGTTTAATTCACCCCCGTCCTCAGATCCACCTGTGCTGTGGGAGTGTGTCTCTGGGCAGTGCGGAGGTGCCGCTCACTCCTCTCTGCTCCTCGTCGGTGGATCTGGAGTCTAAAGGCGCCACGGTGGAGCGAGCGTTCGAGCTCAAACCTCCCAAAAAACAGACCAAAGCCACGGCGAGGGCGGAGCTTCCCACTGTGGGCGTGGCCGTGACGCTGAGGAGGGAGGACGCACCTGTGCAGGTAAAACACCTTCAGACGGTTCTGGTTCCTCATTGAGTTCAGTGCATTCTTTATTTGTCAAGGAGGATGTGCAGATTCATTTCTCTGACAAAAGAAACGTCCCTGTGAGTCTGGACCCCGGTGAACCTCCCTGATCAGATCCTAAACAAAACGAGAACTAATATCGAAACTACACTCAACAAAAATATAAACGCAACACTTTTGTTTTTGCTCCATTTGTCATGAGATGGACTCAAAGATCTAAAATTAATTCCAGATACACAATATTACCATTTCTCTCAAACATTGTTCACAAATCTGTCTAAATGTGTGATAGTGGCACTTTTGCTTTGCTGAGATAATCCATCCCACCTCACAGGTGCCACATCAAGATGCTCATCAGACACCATGATTAGTGCACAGGTGAACCTTAGACTTAGACGATCCTCATTTTCCTCAGGTGTCGATACTAAAAAAGTCCGACTGACAGGACAGAGCAGAACCTTTCCTGAATGTGTTTAGAACCATCTGGAGCTGGAGCAGAACAAGTGTAAGAGCTCAGAGACTAGTGAACGCCCATGGACCTGGTTTAGACCTGGTTTAGACCTGGTTTAGACCTGGTTTAGTCCTGGTTTAGTCCTGGTTTAGACCTGATTTAGTTTTGTCCTGGTTTAGACCTGGTTTAGACCTGGTTTAGACCTGGTTTAGTCCTGGTTTAGACCTGGTTTAGACCTGGTTTAGTCCTGGTTTAGACCTGGTTTAGACCTGGTTTAGTTTAGACCTGGTTTAGTTTTGTCCTGGTTTAGATCTGGTTTAGTCCTGGTTTAGTCCTGGTTTAGACCTGGTTTAGTTTAGTCCTGGTTTAGTCCTAGTTTAGTCCTGGTTTAGTCCTGGTTTAGACCTGGTTTAGTTTAGTGCTGGTTTAGACCTGGTTTAGACCTGGTTTATTTTAGTCCTGGTTTAGACCTGGTTTAGTTTAGTCCTGGTTTAGACCTGGTTTAGTTTTGTCCTGGTTTAGACCTGGTTTAGTTTTGTCCTGGTTTAGTCCTGGTTTAGACCTGGTTTAGACCTGGGTTAGACCTGGGTTAGACCTGGTTTAGACCTGGTTTAGACCTGGTTTAGACCTGGTTTAGTTTAGTCCTGGTTTAGACCTGGTTTAGTTTAGTCCTGGTTTAGACCTGGTTTAGTTTTGTCCTGGTTTAGACCTGGTTTAGTTTTGTCCTGGTTTAGTCCTGGTTTAGACCTGGTTTAGACCTGGGTTAGACCTGGGTTAGACCTGGGTTAGACCTGGTTTAGACCTGGTTTAGACCTGGTTTAGTTTTGTCCTGGTTTAGTCCTGGTTTAGACCTGGGTTAGACCTGGGTTAGACCTGGTTTAGACCTGGTTTAGACCTGGACTGATGTGGAAAAGAGGGTTTTTATTTTCTTTGTGGGAGCAGAATTGTTAATAACAGGGTTCCCACGGTCATGGAAATCCTGGAAAAGTCATGGAAATTGAAAATGTCATGAAACTTTAGTATCTCTTTCGCACAACTGCAGCGTTCTGTTAAGTTTTCATCGTCATTCTGATTATTTCTGAACATCTGCACCTCTGCTCCAGCAGGACAATACACAATCAGGCGTTTTATTTAAGGAAGACACAGTAAATGCACCGACAGGATTTACATTTCACATTTCACATGCAGGTGCTGTAAAGTCATGGATAATTCACTTTAGGTCATGAAAAAGTCATGGAAAAGTTTTGAAAAACGAGGGAAAACCCCGAGTCTGTTCCTTAGAATCGAAATCACGTCCCGACCTTCAAACAATGATCCTGAAGGTAAAATTAAAGCCATAACAGAGTCTGTTTTCTGTCAGACTTCAGATCCAAAAGAAGCCGCTCCCTCGTCTCTCCCTGAGGCTCCGCTCGTGCCTCTGGTCCCTGTGGTCCCGCCTGCTCCCTCAGTCCAGCCCGGCCCTGTTCCCGGTCCCGGTCCTGACCCAGATCCAGGTCTAGACCCTGGTCCCAGGTCTCCGGTCCTGTCCCCCATCCCCAGAGAGGCTCCCTGTGTCCATGAGAGCCGGAGCGAGGGGGAGAGCGCGCTGGACGAGCTGCACCGGGACCAAGGTAAACCCCACGGCTCACGCTCGGGGGTCAGAGGTCGCGCTCACGTTTGACCCCGTGTGTCTCCTCTGGCCCCTGTAGCGCCCCCTGCAGGCTCAGACGTGTCCTCCGTCTCCGTCTCTGCGCCCAAAGTGTCCATCCCTCCGTCCGCTCATCACTTCTGCTTCTCCCTGGACCTGAGGAGCGTCGGGAACCTGAGCCTCCCCCACCCCGTGTCTGCCACGCTCAGGTACGCAAAACTCACCCAAACCTCACCCAAAACCACCCAAAACTCACCCAAAACTCACCCAAAACTCACCCAAAACTCACCCAAAACTCACCCAAAACTCACCCAAAACTCACCCAAAACTCACCCAAAACCCACCCAAAACTCACCCAAAACCCACCCAAAACTCACCCAAAACTCACCCAAAACTCACCCAAAACCCACCCAAAACCCACCCAAAACCCACCCAAAACTCACCCAAAACTCACCCAAAACCCACCCAAAACTCACCCAAAACCCACCCAAAACTCACCCAAAACTCACCCAAAACCCACCCAAAACTCACCCAAAACTCACCCAAAACTCACCCAAAACCCACCCAAAACTCACCCAAAACACACCCAAAACTCACCCAAAACACACCCAAAAACACCCAAAACTCCACCCAAAACCACCCAAAACCCACCCAAAACCCACTCCAAAACTCACTCCAAAACCCACCCAAAACTCACCCAAAACTCACCCATAACTCACCCCAAACTCTCTCAAAACTCACCCAAAACTCACCCAAAACCCACCCAAAACCCACCCAAAACCCACCCAAAACTCACCCAAAACTCACCCAAAACCCACCCAAAACTCACCCAAAACTCACCCAAAACTCACCCAAAACTTGAGTTTTGACATCTTCAGTGAAAATCTTCTGTGTGTGTGTTTGTCTGTGTCTCTGTGTGTGTGTTTGTCTGTGTCTCTGTGTGTGTTTGTCTGTGTCTGTGTGTGTGTGTGTGTGTGTGTGTGTGTGTGTGTGTGTGTGTGTTTGTCTGTGTCTCTGTGTGTGTGTTTGTCTGTGTCTCTGTGTGTGTGTTTGTCTGTGTCTCTGTGTGTGTGTTTGTCTGTGTCTCTGTGTGTGTTTGTCTGTGTCTCTGTGTGTGTGTGTGTGTTTGTCTGTGTCTCAGTGTGTGTGTTTGTCTGTGTCTCTGTGTGTGTGTGTGTGTGTTTGTCTGTGTCTCTGTGTGTGTGTTTGTCTGTGTCTCTGTGTGTGTGTGTTTGTCTGTGTCTCTGTGTGTGTGTTTGTCTGTGTCTCTGTGTGTGTGTGTGTGTCTCTGTGTGTGTGTGTGTGTGTGTGTGTGTGTCTCTGTGTGTGTGTGTGTGTCTCTGTGTGTGTGTGTGTGTGTGTCTCTGTGTGTGTGTGTGTGTTTGTCTGTGTCTCTGTGTGTGTGTTTGTCTGTGTCTCTGTGTGTGTGTTTGTCTGTGTCTCTGTTTGTGTGTGTTTGTCTGTGTCTCTGTGTGTGTGTTTGTCTGTGTCTCTGTGTGTGTGTGTGTGTGTTTGTCTGTGTCTCTGTGTGTGTGTTTGTCTGTGTCTGTGTGTGTGTTTGTGTCTCTGTGTGTGTGTGTGTGTCTGTGTCTCTGTGTGTGTGTGTGTTTGTCTGTGTCTCTGTGTGTGTGTGTGTCTCTGTGTGTTTGTCTGTCTCTGTGTCTGTGTGTGTTTGTGTGTTTGTCTGTGTCTCTGTGTGTGTGTTTGTGTGTGTGTGTGTCTCTGTGTGTGTTTGTCTGTCTGTGTGTGTGTCTCTGTGTGTGTTTGTCTGTGTCTCTGTGTGTGTGTGTCTGTGTCTCTGTGTGTGTGTCTCTGTGTGTGTTTGTCTGTGTCTGTGTGTGTGTGTCTGTGTCTCTGTGTGTGTTTGTCTGTGTCTCTGTGTGTGTGTGTGTCTGTGTCTCTGTGTCTCTGTGTCTCTGTGTGTGTGTCTCTGTGTGTGTTTGTCTGTGTCTCTGTGTGTGTTTGTCTGTCTGTGTGTGTGTCTCTGTGTGTGTTTGTCTGTGTCTCTGTGTCTCTGTGTGTGTGTCTCTGTGTGTGTTTGTCTGTGTCTCTGTGTCTGTGTGTGTGTCTCTGTGTCTGTGTGTGTCTCTGTGTGTGTGTGTGTGTCTCTGTGTGTGTGTGTGTGTTTGTCTGTGTCTCTGTGTGTGTGTGTGTGTGTCTCTGTGTGTGTGTGTGTGTGTGTGTGTGTCTGTGTGTGTGTGTGTGTGTGTGTGTGTGTGTGTGTGTGTGTGTGTGTGTGTGTGTTACAGATACCAGTACGCGTTCTTCGGCTCCTCGGCCCCCGTGATGACGCCTGTAGTGACTCTGAACAGACACACGGAGGCGCTGGTGCCTCAGTCCTTCTGCGCGTTTCATTTTGCTGCTCTTCCTCAGCAGCTGCACGACGCCTTTAACAAGTACGACCCTTTTAAATACGTGTGTTTATTTTTTAACAGTAGAATCAGCACAGGTCTGAGTGTTGTACCTGCATGTGTCCACCAGAGGGCGCTGCAGACACATGCCAGATCATGTTTGTAGAGTCTAAGCGACGGAGTCAGCAGCTTTTACACAGAATAAGACCTCAGGGAGACACAGAGGCTTTTAAAACTCTGAGGTGTGATTTAATGACTGAAGGAAATGGAGATAAACAATGATATTATATATATACACATTATATAACCTTAACACATTCTCCCAAAATGATTCTAAATGCACAATAATGTATATAAATACAGCTGAATGAGGCCACTAAACGCCCAAATCACTTCATTTTCCTGATTCTCTGTGTAAATGGGCCTAAAATAGAAGTGTGGACCGCTCCCTGGTCTTATTTTGGCATTTTAGTGTTTATTTATTCAATTTTTCAATTCAATTCAATTCAATTAAATTTATTTTGTAGCGCCCAAAATCACAACAACAGTTGCCTCTAAGGGCGTTCCAAGATTTAGATGAGTAAAACATACACACAGACATATCAAAACAGGAAAAAAACAACATTCATGTAAAGCAGCAAATGAAACATTGTCCAGTCATCCCCTGTCCTTAGACCCTCCTTCTCGGCAAGGAAAGACTTCAAAAAACCCAGGGTCCTGGGAAAAAGAAGAAACCTCGGGGAGAACTACAGTGAAGGAGGGATCCACTCCCATGGACGGACAGGCTATAGATGTCCAGGCCCGTGGGCCAGTTCGGAAAGGCCACAGCTACCCAGGTGGGGAAGAGCAGGGCGAGGAGGAGCCAGGCGAGGAGGAGGAGCCGGGCGAGGAGGAGGAGCCAGGCGAAGAGGAGGAGCCAGGCGAGGAGGAGGAGCCAGGCGAGGAGGAGGAGAGAGGTCCAGCTGCCATCAGGCGCCTGAAAGAGTTCCACTCCACAGGGGGAGTGGGACAGGGGACAACATGTGAATAGCAATGAACAAACTACAGATGAGAACATAGTGAGCGATGCTAATGAGAAAAAAGGAGGAAACAGAGGACAGTGCTCAGGTTGCCACACTTCCCCCAGCTTATCATCTCCTGCAGCAGCTTATCTTAGTGACATCAACTAAGTAACCTGGTCATAAGCTATTCCGAAGAGGAAGGTTTTAAGCCTGGTCTTAAATAAAGAGACTGTGGAGCCTGTTTAACATCAACAGGGAGTTGATTCCATAACACAGGAGCTTGGTAACTGAAGGCTCTGCCCCCCACTGTACTTTTTATTATAAATTAGACTTTTGGGTCAAAGTCGTGACCTGTGTGAAGTCGCCCCCATTAAACACAAACCTACATAAAAAACTATGTCAGTCGTTTGTGCTTCGTTTGTGCTGGAGAAAGTTTTGTTTGTGTGATTCTGGTTCTTCAGATATTCACAGTTTTATTTTGGTCGATGACGTCGTCCAGAACCTCAGAATGTGAAACAGCCTCAAAACAGGAAGAAAATGATGTCAAACGTTTGTATTTGGTTTGTGCTGTTTTGTGCTGTGACAGTTTCATTTCTGTGAGTTTATTTCTAAGATTCTTCATTATTATTTCTGTGGTAATTATAGGACGTCATTTCTGCTCAGCTGACGGAGACAAACTCCACAAAACTAGAGAAGAGAAACGATCTGAGGCTGAGGAAAAGTCTGTGTTATTATAAAATATGAATCAAAAGCAAATGACTAAAGACTGAAATAGACTTTTAACAATGAATAATTTTATCTACTCCTCCTCGAACCGCCACCTTAACGTGGTGGAGGGGTTTGAGCACCCGAATGATCCCAGGAGCTTTGTTGTCGGGGGCTTTATGCCCCTGGTAGGGTCACCCAAGGCAAACAGGTCCGGGGGGACGGGTCAGACGAAGAGCGGTTCGGAAGACCCCCATGATGAAAATAAAAACTAGGTCAGTGACGTCGCCCGGAAAGGCGGTACCGGGGCCCCACCCTGGAGCCAGGCCTGGGGTGGGTGCACGTGGGCGAGCGCCTGGTGGCCGGGCTTTTCCCCACGGGGCCCGGCCGGGCACAGCCCGAAGGAGCGACGTGGGACCGCCCTCCCCTGGACCCACCATCCGCGGGAGGAGCCATAGGGGCCGGGTGCAGAGTGATCTGGGCGGCAGTCGAAGGCGGGGGCCTCGGCGACCAGATCTCCGGACATGGAGACTAGCTCTGGGGACATGGAATGTCACCTCGCTGGGGGGGAAGGAGCCTGAGCTTGTGCGGGAGGTCGAGCGTTACCGGCTAGATATAGTCGGCCTCACCTCCACGCACAGCTTGGGCTCTGGAACCCAACTCCTTGAGAGGGGTTGGACTCTCCATTTCTCTGGCGTTGGAGCTGGTGTGGGCTCATCGCCCACAGCTCAGCCGCTGCGTGTTGGAGTTCACCCTGGTGAACGAGAGGGTCGCGTCCCTGCGCTTTCGGGTTGGGGACAGGTCTCTCACTGTGGTGTCGGCCTACGGGCCGAACAGCAGTGCAGAGTACCCGGCCTTCTTGGAGTCTCTGGGAGGGGGACTGGACAGTGCACCGACCGGGGACTTCCTGTTCTACTGGGGGACTTCAACGCCCATGTGGGCAACGACAGTGACACTTGGAGAGGGGTGATTGGGAGGAACGGCCTCCCTGATCTGAACCCGAGCGGTGTTCTGTTATTGGACTTCTGTGCTAGTCACAGTTTGTCCATAACGAACACCATGTTCGAGCACAAGGGGGTCCATCGGTGCACGTGGCACCAGGACTCCCGAGGCCGGAGGTCGATGATCGACTTTGTTGTCGTGTCATCTGACCTCCGGCCGTGTGTCTTGGACACTCGGGTGAAGAGAGGGGCAGAGCTGTAGAGCACCACCTGGTGGTGAGTCGGGTCCGCTGGCGGAGGAGGAAGCCGGAAAGACCTGGCAGGCCCAAGCGTATCGTGAGGGTCTGTTGGGAACGTCTGGCGGAACCTTCTGTCAGTGCGGCCTTCAGCTCACACCTCCGGGAGCTTCTCCCAGATCCCGGGGGAGGCTGGGGACATGGAGCCCGAGTGGGCTTCGTTCTCATTGTCGATGCGGCAGTTCGTAGCTGTGGCCGTAAGTTCTGCGGTGCCTGTCGCGGCGGCAATCCCCGAACCCGGTGGTGGACACCGGAAGTAAGGGATGCCGTCAAGCTGAAGAAGGAGTCCACCGGGCCTTACTGGCCCGGTGGACTCCTGAGGCAGCTGACGGTACCGGGGGCCAAGCGTGCTGCAGCTCGGGCGGTTGCAGAGGCAAAAACTCGGGTCTGGGAGGAGTTCGGGGAGGCCATGGAGGAGGACTATCGGACGGCCCCAAGGAAATTCTGGCAAACCATCCGGCGCCTCAGGAGGGGGAAGCGGTCCTTCACCAACACTGTTTACAGTGCGGGGGGAGAGCTGCTGACCTCGACTGGGGATGTTGTCGGGCGGTGGAAGGAATACTTTGGGGATCTCCTCAATCCCACCGTCACGTCCTCCGAAGAGGAGGCCGAGGCTGGGGACCCAGAGGTGGACTCATCCATCACCCTGGCCGAAGTCACTAAGGTGGTTGGAAAGCTCCTCGGTGGCAAGGCTCCGGGGGTGGATGAGATCCGTCCTGAGGACCTTAAGTCTCTGGGTGTTGTGGGTCTTGGCTGACACGTCTCTGCAACATCGCGTGGCGGTCGGGAACAGTACCTCTGGACTGGCAGACCGGGGTGGGGGTCCCTCTGTATAAAAAGGGGGACCGGAGGGTGTGTTCCAACTACAGGGGAATCACACTCCTCAGCCTCCCCGGTAAAGTCTATGCCAGGGGACTGGAGAGGAGAGTTCGGCCGATAGTTGAACCTCGGATTCAAGAGGAGCAGTGTGGTTTTCGGCCTGGTCGTGGAACACTGGACCAGCTCTACACCCTCCATCGGGTGCTCGAGGGTTCATGAGAGTTTGCCCAACCAGTCCACATGTGCTTTGTGGACCTGGAGAAGGCATTCGACCGTGTCCCTCGTGGTGCCCTGTGGGGGGTGCTCCGGGAGTATGGGGTCCGGGGCCCTTTGCTAAGGGCTGTCCGGTCCCTGTATGACCGGAGCAGGAGCTGTGTTCGCATTGCCGGCAGTAAGTCAGACCTGTTCCCGGTGCATGTTGGACTCCAGGGCTGCCCTTTGTCACCGGTTCTGTTCATTGTGTTTATGGACAGAATTTCTAGGCGCAGCCAGGGGCCGGAGGGGGTCCAGTTCGGGGACCACAGGATTTCATCGCTGCTTTTTGTGGATGATGTTGTCCTGTTGGCTTCATCGAACCAGGACCTGCAGCACTGGGGCGGTTTGCAGCCGAGTGTGAAGCGGCTGGGATGAGAATCAGCTGTTCCAAATCCGAGGCCATGGTTCTCGACCGGAAAAAGGTGGATTGCCCTCTCCGGGTGGGTGGGGAGTCTCTGCCTCAAGTGGAGGAGTTCAAGTATCTCGGGGTCTTGTTCACAGTGAGGGGAGGATGGAGCGTGAGATTGACAGGTGGATCGGTGCGGCGTCGGCAGTGATGCAGTCGCTGTATTGGACCGTTGTGGTGAAGAGGGAGTTGAGCCGAAAGGTGAAGCTCTCGATTTACCTCAATCTACGTTCCTCCCCTCACCTATGGTCATGAGCTCTGGGTAATGACCGAAAGAACGAGATCACGGATACAAGCGGCCGAAATGAGTTTCCTCCGCAGAGTGGCCGGGCGCTCCCTTAGAGATAGGGTGAGGAGCTCGGTCACACGGGAGGAGCTCGGAGTAGAGTCGCTGCTCCTCCGCGTCGAGAGGAGCCAGCTGAGGTGGCTCAGGCATCTGGTCCGGATGCCTCCAGGACGCCTCCCTCGGGAGGTGTTCCAGGCATGTCCCACCGGTAGGAGGCCCCGGGGAAGACCCAGGACACGCTGGAGGGACTATGTCTCTCAGCTGGCCTGGGAACGCCTCGGGGTCCATCCGGAGGAGCTCGAGGAAGTGGCTGGGGAGAGGGAAGCTTGGGAGCCCCTGCTTAGACTGCTGCCCCTGCGACCCGGCCCCGGATAAGCGGAAGAAGATGGATGGATGGATGGATAATTTTATCTAAAGAACCAGAATCGCACAAACAAAACTTTTTGCAGCACAAACGACTGACTCCATTTTGGGCGTTTTGGAGCATTTTTCTTCTTCCTGTGGGTCTGACCCCAGTTTGACCTGTAAAAGAATCGTTAATTTCTCCAAAACTAAAGAAGCACAAACGAAACTTTTTGCAGCACAAACGATTGACACAGTTTTTGTGCAGGTTTGAGTTTGATGGGGCGACTTGACGGAGGTAAAGTCGTGTCTGTATCGGCCTCTTTAGGATCAACTATGGCCAGAACATTTGAGTTTCCAGGTTGGTTCCCCTGGGCACAACTATGTCCTGTCTGGAAACGGCGTGATCCGAGCACAAACGTCCGCCCCGTTTGACCCGCCGGGCACCGCTCACTCTGGAGGACGTTTCAGATTTTGCCTCGGGGCCTCGGGAGTAAATCTTCTGGAGGGGGTTTCGTGGCTCTTTAATTCTGTGTAAAATACGTTGACCCCTTTAATCTCGTCCTCCCTCAGAGCGCCGCTGGTGGTGGAGCTGTGGCACCGCCCCCTCAGCTCACGGGACGAGCTGATTGGCCGAGCCTCGCTGCAGCTGTCCCACCTGCTCAGGTCGCCCCGGGTCAAAGGTCGCCGCTCGTCCTCGGGGGAACAGAGCTGGAGGCAGACGCACCAGGACAGGGTGCCCTTCCTGCGCACCGACAGGTCACACAGTTTATCTTTATTTATTCACTTTATCGGGATATAATTCAGTCTGATGCACAGTCCTGACCCGCTGTTCCCCCTCAGGCCTGCAGAGAGCGCCGCTGAGCTGAGTTATGTGGCGTCTCTGGACGATCTGGGTTTGGTCAGAGTCGCTGAGGTCACCGTGTCCGAGTCCACTCCGGTGAGAACAAGGATTATATTTTAAAACTTTAATCTACAACATTTTGGGCCGCGCCGGTTCATCATAAATACAGAGTTCCTCTTGGGTTTGTGCTCCACTGCCGAGGATTTTAAACTCATCTGTGATTTAAAGACACAAAATACTGAGCACTGACATGAGGTTTTGTCTCTCATATGAGGCTCAGAGACGCTGTGAGTTTCACAGAGAATCGCTCAGGAGCTCAGGCCAAAGCCCCTGAAGTCCTGCAGGCCGCACACTAAACCCTAAACTAACATTACCTGTAATGACTGTGGGAAATACAAATGTTTTTACTCTTGTCCACAGACTGATCCAGCCCCTGCTGCCCCCACAGCTCCGCCCTCTGCCCCCACAGCTCCGCCCTCTGCCCCTCCTCCCCTCGTCCCTCACAGACAGACCCTCGAGTACCGCGCAGCTCTGGAGCTGGAGATGTGGAAGGAGCAGCAGGAAGACCTGTTCGACCACCAGGTAACAGCGCCCCCCTGTGGGCTCATGCGGTACTGCAGGGGTCAAAGTCGTCCTCTGACTCAGCCCCACTCAGACTCAGGATAAGGATCAAACTCAGACTCAGGCTCAGACTCAGGCTCAGACTCAGGCTCAGACTCAGGCTCAGACTTAAGCCCCATTCACACGGGATAAGTACAACCTGAGGACGGCTGGTCAGTTGAAAATTCCCGCCGCACCTCTGTGTTTCTCTGTTTTACTGACACTGACACACAGAAAGAAAAATATAGAAAAGCCACAATTATAACGACAAACACTGAGATGCAGATTCACACGGGACCAGTATTATCGCATAACCCACCTGTGTTTGGCCAAATATAATGGGTCATTTGCAGTGGAATTTTTACTTTATAAATTACAGATTAAGATCTCAGGCGTCGTCCGCAAATATTACAAATCACCAAAGGTTCACAGGTCCTGATTCTGTGAGAATAGAGCCTCAGACTCAGACTCAGACTGGGGTAAAACTGGGGTCAGGCTCAGTCAAGTCCAGCTCTGTTATAACTCTGTCTCTGTGTTTTGTGTTGCAGCTGAAGCAGAAGGAGCAGAGCCACATGCAGGCTCTGGCAGAGGAGTGGAGGAGGAGGGACCAGGAGCGGGAGGCTCTGCTGCAGAAGAAGGTCTCACACTTTAACACTTTTCTGTCTTCAGACTAAAGGTGTGTGTGATGCGGGGCTGTTGTTGTGTCCTTAGGCAACACACTTCCCCCTTTTTGCCTGTGTGAGTGTTGGTGGTGGGAGCCTGAGAGGCACAGTCCTGTCCCTCCTCCACAGGATCACGTGCAGAGCTGTGGGGTCTGTGTGAAATCAGATGTTTGTGTTTCAGGAGGAGGAGTTCCAGCGTCTGGAGGAGCAGCTCCACAAAACTCTGTCCGATTTAGAGACGAGAGAGAAGCGCCTGAAGGAGGCCGAGGTCCAGGTCTGAGAACAAGAGACACGACAGATTCAAGTTTATCTGTGTGAACATGTGTAAATATTAGTGCTGTCAAACGGTACTCACCATTAATCACAGTGAATTATTCTTCAAAAAAGACCAAAAAGTTATATTATTGTCATTTTTACAATAAATAAATATATACGATAATATTGTAATATAAATATTATATAAATAATATAATATAATATTAATATTACGGTTAACCCCTGTCTGTGCTGCCCTCTGCTGTTCAGACGGAGCGCCTGCAGAGGGAGCTCCGCGCTGAACACGCCCTGACCCTCACGGAGCTGAAGGAGAGCGGCCGCAGACTGCAGCGCGACTGTGACCACCGTGTGGCGCTAGAGAGAGACAAGACCCGCCTGCTGGAGGAGGAGCGGCAGAGACTGTTACAGCAGGTGCAGTTACAAACGAGACCTCAGGTGGCGCTGTAGAGACTGTTACAGCAGGTGCAGTTACAAACGAGACCACAGGGGGCGCTGTAGAGACTGTTACAGCAGGTGCAGTTACAAACGAGACCACAGGGGGCGCTGTAGAGACTGTTACAGCAGGTGCAGTTACAAACGAGACCACAGGGGCGCTGTAGAGACTGTTACAGCAGGTGCAGTTACAAACGAGACCACAGGGGCGCTGTAGAGACTGTTACAGCAGGTGCAGTTACAAACGAGACCACAGGGGCGCTGTAGAGACTGTTACAGCAGGTGCAGTTACAAACGAGACCACAGGGGCGCTGTAGAGACTGTTACAGCAGGTGCAGTTACAAACGAGACCACAGGGGGCGCTGTGGAGACTGTTACAGCAGGTGCAGTTACAAACGAGACCACAGGGGGCGCTGTAGAGACTGTTACAGCAGGTGCAGTTACAAACGAGACCACAGGGGGCGCTGTAGAGACTGTTACAGCAGGTGCAGTTACAAACGAGACCACAGGGGGCGCTGTGGAGACTGTTACAGCAGGTGCAGTTACACACGAGACCACAGGGGGCGCTGTAGAGACTGTTACAGCAGGTGCAGTTACAAACGAGACCACAGGGGGCGCTGTAGAGACTGTTACAGCAGGTGCAGTTACACACGAGACCACAGGGGGCGCTGCAGAGACTGTTACAGCAGGTGCAGTTACACACGAGACCACAGGGGGCGCTGTGGAGACTGTTACAGCAGGTGCAGTTACACACGAGACCACAGGGGGCGCTGTAGAGACTGTTACAGCAGGTGCAGTTACACACGAGACCACAGGGGGCGCTGTAGAGACTGTTACAGCAGGTGTGTGTGTGTATGTGTGTGTGTGTGTGTGTGTGTGTGTGTGTGTTTGCTGTCTGTCTTTAAGTGTTTGTTATTGACATATATATATATATATCTGTGTGTTGTTGTCAGATCTCAGGCGCTGAGGCCAAATACAAGAGTCTGGAGAAAGAGTTTCATGTGTACAGAGAACAACAGAACCTCAGACCAGAGTTCAGACTCCAGTCTGAGGTCAACATGCTCACGCTCGAGAAGGTACCGGACCAGGACCAGGACCAGGACCAGAGACCAGGGACCAGAGACCAGGACCAGGACCAGGACCAGAGACCAGGACCAGGACCAGAGCAGAGACCAGGACTAGAGACCAGGACCAGGACTAGAGACCAGGACCAGGACTAGAGACCAGGACCAGGACTAGAGACCAGGACCAGGACCAGAGACCGGACCAGGACCAGGACCAGAGCAGAGACTGGAGCAGAGGCCTGATGTAGACTGAGGACTAGAGCAACGAGCAATGACCAGAGACTTACAGATAAAGTGTAACTTGTGTGTGTGTGTGTGTGTGTGTTATGTGTGTGTGTGTGTTATGTGTGTGTGTGTGTGTTATGTGTGTGTGTGTGTTATGTGTGTGTTGTGTGTGTTATGTGTGTGTGTGTGTTATGTTTGTGTTATGTGTGTGTTATGTGTGTGTTATGTGTGTGTTATGTGTGTGTTATGTGTGTGTGTGTGTTATGTGTGTGTGTTATGTGTGTGTTATGTGTGTGTGTGTGTGTTATGTGTGTGTGTGTTATGTGTGTGTTATGTGTGTGTGTTATGTGTGTGTTATGTGTGTGTGTGTGTTATGTGTGTGTGTTATGTGTGTGTTATGTGTGTGTGTGTGTTATGTGTGTGTGTTATGTGTGTGTTATGTGTGTGTGTGTGTGTTATGTGTGTGTGTTATGTGTGTGTTATGTGTGTGTGTGTGTTTTGTGTGTGTTATGTGTGTGTTATGTGTGTGTGTGTGTGTTGTGTGTGTGTTGTGTGTGTTATGTGTGTGTGTGTGTTATGTGTGTGTGTGTGTTGTGTGTGTTATGTGTGTGTTATGTGTGTGTGTGTGTGTTATGTGTGTGTGTGTGTGTTTTGTGTGTGTGTGTGTTATGTGTGTGTGTGTTATGTGTGTGTGTGTTATGTGTGTGTTTTGTGTGTGTGTGTGTTATGTGTGTGTTGTGTGTGTGTTATGTGTGTGTTATGTGTGTGTTATGTGTGTGTTATGTGTGTGTTGTGTGTGTGTTGTGTGTGTGTTTCAGGTGGAGCTGGACAGGAAGCTCGAGTCGACCACTAAGTCGAAGCTTCATTACAAACAGCAGTGGGGACGAGCCTTAAAGGAACTCGCCCGATTCAAACAGGTAACGACCCCCACACCTGCCCCCGTCTGCCCCACACCTGCCCCCATCTGCCCCACACTTGCCCCCATCTGCCCCCGTCTGCCCCACACCTGCCCCCACCTGCCCCCATCTGCCCCCGTCTGCCCCCATCTGCCCCCGTCTGCCCCACACTTGCCCCCATCTGCCCCCGTCTGCCCCACACCTGCCCCCATCTGCCCCACACCTGCCCCCATCTGCCCCACACCTGCCCCCGTCTGCCCCACACCTGCCCCACACCTGCCCCCGTCTGCCCCACACCTGCCCCCGTCTGCCCCACACCTGCCCCCATCTGCCCCCGTCTGCCCCCATCTGCCCCACACTTGCCCCCATCTGCCCCACACTTGCCCCCATCTGCCCCACACCTGCCCCCGTCTGCCCCACACCTGCCCCCGTCTGCCCCACACCTGCCCCATCTGCCCCACACTTGCCCCCGTCTGCCCCACACCTGCCCTCGTCTGCCCCACACCTGCCCCCATCTGCCCCCATCTGCCCCACACCTGTCTGCCCCAGGGCAAGACCTGCCCCCGTCTGCCCTGGGGCAACACCTGCCCCCATCTGCCCCGGCGCGACTAACACCTGCGCCTTACTCCCCCCATCTGCCCCGGGGCGACTAACGCCTGCGCCCATCTGCCCCGGGGCGACTGACGCCTGCGCCCATCTGCCCCGGGGCGACTGACGCCTGCCCCCGTCTGCCCCCGTCTGCCCCGGGGCGACTGACGCCTGCCCCCGTCTGCCCCGGGGCGACTGACGCCTGCCCCCGTCTGCCCCGGGGCGACTGACGCCTGCCCCCGTGCGGCCCCACACCTGCCCCCGTCTGCCCCACACCTGCCCCCGCCTGCCCCCGTCTGCTTCCATCTGCCCCAACCTTGCCCCCGTCTGCCCCACATCTGCCCTACGTCTGCCCCACACCTGCCCCCATCTGCCCCACACCTGCCCCCGTCTGCCCCACACCTGCCCCACACCTGCCCCTGTCTGCCCCACACCTGCCCCGTCTGCCCCACACCTGCCCCCGTCTGCCCCACACCTGCCCCCGTCGGCCCCACACCTGCCCCGTCTGCCCCACACCTGCCCCCATCTGCCCCACACCTGCCCCACACCTGCCCCCATCTGCCCCACACCTGCCCCCATCTGCCCCACACCTGCCCCACACCTGCCCCACACCTGCCCCACACCTGCCCCCGTCTGCCCCACACCTGCCCCCATCTGCCCCACACCTGCCCCCATCTGCCCCCATCTGCCCCACACCTGCCCCCGTCTGCCCCAGGGCAACACCTGCCCCCATCTGCCCCGGCGCGACTAACACCTGCGCCTTACTCCCCCCATCTGCCCTGGGGCGACTAACGCCTGCGCCCGTCTGCCCCGGGGCGACAGACGCCTGCGCCCGTCTGCCCCGGGGCGACTGACGCCTGCCCCCGTCTGCCCCGGGGCGACTGACGCCTGCCCCCGTTCTGCCCCCATCTGCCCCCGTCTGCCCCGGGGCGACTGACGCCTGCCCCCGCCTGCCCCCGTCTGCCCCGGGGCGACTGACGCCTGCCCCCGTTCTGCCCCCATCTGCCCCCGTCTGCCCCGGGGCGACTGACGCCTGCCCCCGCCTGCCCCCGTCTGCCCCGGGGCGACTGACGCCTGCCCCCGTCTGCCCCGGGGCGACTGACGCCTGCCCCCGTCTGCCCCGGGGCGACTGACGCCTGCCCCCGCCTGCCCCCGTCTGCCCCCGTCTGCCCCGGGGCGACTGACGCCTGCCCCCGTCTGCCCCGGGGCGACTGTGGCTCACACCTGCAGGAGGATTAAACGTTTTAACTCAGAACTGAAGAACAGAACAAAACTTTGATCTGATCATCGTCACTCAGTGTTTAAATGTTCTGCAGAGAAAATAAGGATCTGATGTTTGTGATTTTGTAGTTTTGCTACTGAACAGAAATTAACATCTATAATTTTAACACTTTATTTATTTCAACACTGAGAAAATCAAAAAGAAAATCCAGAAAATCACTTCAAAGTTCAGAAATCAGCAACGGATCAAAAACTCCAGCCCAGAGTCTGCCCCTCCTAAACCAGGACTAAACCAGGACTAAACCAGGACTAAACCAGGACTAAACCAGGGCTAAACCAGGGCTAAACCAGGACTAAACCAGGACTAAACCAGGGCTAAACCAGGACTAAACCAGGACTAAACCAGGTCTAAACCAGGGCTAAACCAGGGCTAAACCCGGACTAAACCAGGTCTAAACCAGGACTAAACCAGGACTAAACCAGGGCTAAACCAGGGCTAAACCAGGGCTAAACCAGGACTAAACCAGGGCTAAACCATGGCTAAACCAGGATTAAACCAGGACTAAACCAGGGCTAAACCAGGACTAAACCAGGACTAAACCAGGGCTAAACCAGGACTAAACCAGGACTAAACCAGGGCTAAACCAGGGCTAAACCAGGGCTAAACCAGGACTAAACCAGGACTAAACCAGGGCTAAACCAGGGCTAAACCAGGGCTGAACCAGGACTAAACCAGGGCTAAACCTGGACTGAACCTGGACTGAACCAGGACTGAACCAGGGCTAAACCAGGGCTAAACCAGGACTAAACCAGGACTAAACCAGGACTAAACCAGGACTAAACCAGGACTAAACCAGGTCTAAACCAGGTCTAAACCAGGTCTAAAGCAGGACTAAACCAGGTCTAAACCAGGTCTAAAGCAGGACTAAACCAGGTCTAAACCAGGTCTAAACCAGGACTAAACCAGGACTAAACCAGGTCTCAGTTCGTCCTTTGTTGATTTGAATTATTTCTTTTGGCTGAATTAAAACCCCAAACACTGTGACTGTTAAACTGATGTATGTGTTTTCTGTGAGGCCCTTTCAAAATAAACCCTGATGTGTTTCCTGAGGCCCTTTCAAAATAAACCCTGATGTGTTTCCTGAGGCCCTTTCAAAATAAACCCTGATGTGTTTCCTGAGGCCCTTTCAAAATAAACCCTGATGTGTTTCCTGAGGCCCTTTCAAAATAAACCCTGATGTGTTTCCTGAGGCCCTTTCAAAATAAACCCTGATGTGTTTCCTGAGGCCCTTTCAAAATAAACCCTGATGTGTTTCCTGAGGCCCTTTCAAAATAAACTCTCATCCTTATGTCAGAGTCCGAGTTCAGAGGGAAAACACTTTAGAACTTTAAATCACGTCGAGATGGAGCGAAAACGTGTTAAAAATGTTCAGACGTCGTATTTCTGTCGACTCTTCGTGAATCAAGATCGAACCGAGCGGAGAAACCCAAACATTTAAACCCTGTCGCCACGGCAATGTAACTCTGCGGAGCGGCGCCATGGGAAAGTACCAAAACTACAACACAGAGGCCTGGAGACTGACCTGGTTTAGTCCTGGTTTAGGCCTGGTTTAGTCCTAGTTTAGACCTGGTTTAGTCCAAGTTTAGACCGGGAATAGTCCTGTTATAGGCCTGGTTTAGTCCTAGTTTAGACCTAGTTTAGACCTAGAACAGTCCTGTTATTAGACCTGGTTTAGTCCTAGTTTAGGCCTGGTTTAGTCCAAGTTTAGACCTGGTTTAGTCCTAGATTAGAGCTGGTTTAGTCCTAGTTTAGACCTGGTTTAGCCCTAGATTAGACCTGTTATAGACCTGGTTTAGTCCTAGTTTATACCTGGTTTAGTCCTAGTTTAGACTTGGTTTAGTCCTAGTTTAGACCTGGTTTAGTCCTAGATTAGACCTGGTTTAGTCCTAGTTTAGACCTGGTTTAGTCCTAGTTTAGACCTGGTTTAGTCCTATCTTAGACCCTAAATAGACCTGTTATAGGCCTGGTTTAGTCTTAGTTCAGTCCTGGTTTAGTCCTAGATTAGACCTGTTATAGACCCGGTTTAGACCTGGTTTAGTCTGGTGACAGTCTGTAAACCGGATCTTTGGAGGTTCTTGGAGTGAACACGTCTGTTCTCCAAACTGTTCACCTCAGATGTTCCAGTCGTTTCAGGTGTTTGTTTGTTTCCACGTGTGTGTTTGTGTGTGTTCAGCGCGAGCAGGAGAACGCTCTGTGTCGCCTGAAGAAGCAGCAGCAGGAGCTCGAGGTCATGAGGCTCAAGTATCTGAGCGCTGAGGAACGAAAGATCACGGGGCAAGAACGAGACGAGCTGGAGGAGATCAAGAACGAGATCAAAAGGTGAGAATGAGGAAAAGAACCAGATCAACAGGTGAGAACGAGGAAAAGAACCAGATCAACAGGTGAGAATGAGGAAAAGAACCAGATCAACAGGTGAGAATGAGGAAAAGAACCAGATCAAAAGGTGAGAATGAGGAAAAGAACCAGATCAACAGGTGAGAACGAGGAAAAGAACCAGATCAACGGGTGAGAATGAGGAAAAGAACCAGATCAACAGGTCAGAACGAGGAAAAGAACCAGATCAACAGGTGAGAACGAGGAAAAGAACCAGATCAACAGGTGAGAACGAGGAAAAGAACCAGATCAACAGGTGAGAATGAGGAAAAGAACCAGATCAAAAGGTGAGAATGAGGAAAAGAACCAGATCAACAGGTGAGAATGAGGAAAAGAACCAGATCAACAGGTGAGAACGAGGAAAAGAACCAGATCAACAGGTGAGAATGAGGAAAAGAACCAGATCAACAGGTGAGAACGAGAGAAAGAACCAGATCAACAGGTGAGAATGAGAAGAGCTGGGGGATGTCAAGAACCACCGAGATCGAGAACAAGAAAAAGAGAAAGGAGGAGAAGAATGAAGGGAGGAAGAGAGGAGAAAAAGGTCACAGGTCAAGAGTGGGAGGAGCTAGAGATGAAGAACCAGATGAACAAAAGCCTTTATCGGCGGTGACCCTGCGTTTGTTAGTGTTACTGTGGCACTTTCAAGGCGATAAAAATCCAGCACAGCATCTTTAAAGCTGAACTCGGGCACTTCTGAAGCTAAAGTCCGTCACTAGAGGAGGTGGAATTCTGTCCGAAGCCAAAAAGCTGCACAGATCAGTGTTTCCTCGGCGGAGATCTCACTGTGTGTGAGACTGTCAAGGCAACAAACTAGTGTAGTGATGGGGGCAAGTTCTGAACTAGTGTAGTGATGGGGGCAAGTTCTGAACTAGTGTAGTGATGGGGCAAGTTCTGAACTAGTGTAGTGATGGGGGCAAGTTCTGAACTAGTGTAGTGATGGGGCAAGTTCTGAACTAGTGTAGTGATGGGGGCAAGTTCTGAACTAGTGTAGTGATGGGGGCAAGTTCTGAACTAGTGTAGTGATGGGGGCAAGTTCTGAACTTCCAGGTAAAACACCAATTTGCTTCACACTTTGGCTTTGGCCTGTGCAGTGGGAAATCAGCAGAGGGAAGTGTGAGGTGCTTATAAAGTTCACTCACTATTGAGTGAACCAGGCAGAGTGTTTGGTTTGTTAGACTCGTGGCTGTTGTCAGATGGGTTAAAGTGTTAAGTTAAGCTTCTTCAGTCTGAAGCAAATTGGTGTTTTACCTGGAAGTTCAGAACTTGCCCCCATCACTACACTAGTTCAGAACTTGCCCCCATCACTACACTAGTTCAGAACTTGCCCCCATCACTACACTAGTTCAGAACTTGCCCCCATCACTACACTAGTTTGTTGCCTTGACAGACTCACTGCCACTGTGAGATCTCCGCTGAGGAAACACTGATCTGTGCCGTTTTTTTGTCTTCTGACAGAATTCCACCTCCTCTAGTGACGGACTTTAGCTTCAGACGTGCCCGAGTTCAGCTTTAAATCCTCAGATGCAGCGTCCTCGTCCTTAAATACTCGTTTTTGTGTTTTTCAGGTTGAAGGATGAACGGCAAGTCCCCGCCCCCTCGCCCTCAGGCCCCGCCCCCTCGCTCTCAGGCCCCGCCCCCTCGTCATCTCTCGGTGACGGACATATGAGCGACCACCTGAACCGACTCCTGGACGAGAGAGACACCCTGCTGAGGACCGGAGTTTACACCCACGACGACTGGATCATCTCCGAGCTCAACCGGCACATACAGGAAGCGATGAAGGGACACTGACCAATCAGAGGAGGCCACGGAGGGGCACGGACCAATCAGAGCAGAGGGACAAACAGATGGATTTAAATATTAATATTAAATCTAAACTCCGCCCACACACGCACTTCAAACAAAGCTGGGCGGGGCCTGATTCAGGGGGCGGGGCCTGGAGGCATAAGAAACGCTCTGATTGGTCTAAAGGGTGTCCACAGTCAAAGCTCCGCCCCTGCCGCACCTTGAACGCTGAGTTTGGAGGACTTTGGAGCAGCCGACAAGCTCCTGAAATCACCGTCTTCAGAGTTTAGCAGCAAAAAAGCTGCGAGTTTGAGTTTAGTTCCAGATTCCCTCGTTCGTGAGGCTTTTGTAGAAACTGTGAATGTTTTATTTTGTTATTTATGAATTTCACAGATTTGTTTTTAAAGTAAATTTGAAACAGACTCGTCCAGTTTGATCGTCTGATTTTTTCCCCGCAGATCTGCACAGAAACAAAAGGATCGTTTTTCAGACTGTTCTATTTTCATTCTCTGGACTCTGCACAAACACAAGCAGAAAGAGACCGAACCACTGAGGGCCCAATATTTCACCTTCAGGTTTAAAGGCTCGTTTAAATATTGATGTTTTTACGTTTTCTCCCGTGTTCTAACGCCGCTCCTCGTCACAAACCTGCCCGAAGAGGTTTTACACTCATCCATGTTTGAGTCATCTAGAGATCTCTCCCAGGCGTCACAAACCAGGAAGAGGTTTACAAACATCCAACTGTCGTAAGTCTGACAAAACGGAGGAAAACTGAGAAAATGTCCCAGTTTTCTTCATCTCCGAGTCACTGTAGTGTTCGGTTGTGTTCGGATCATCAGTTACAGCCAGACCTCTGTTCCTCCCGCCTGAAGTGTCTGTGGAGACCTTCGCTCAGATCCTGGGCTTTTCCTCTGCGCCCGAGTCCAACTGACCTCCAAAAACATGAGCCTCACCAGCAGCAGCAGCAGCAGATCTCCTCTGAGGATCTGAGAGGATCTACTCCACTCATTTGTGTTTTCTATTATTGCATTATTACAGTGTGTTCTTGTCAGGAAATTTCACACACAAAACAGTGTTGTGAGAATGACAGTGTTAAACTGAGATGACTACGTCTCAGCCCTGCGGAGAATACAACCTGCTACTGACTGAGCATTAAAAACCAGGAATCAAAGACACAACTCAACTTAAGTTTTTACGTGCACGGGGAGACAAGTGGCGCTTCTGACAGCTCGTCCCACTGGGTGCCCAACTTCGGAGCTTCCCTCAGTCTAATCCAAAAATCCAGTTGCCTCTCCGCACATTTTATTAAGTTCAGCATGAGCGGGGCGTCCCCATTTAAACATTGTAATACAGTTTCTGCACATAAGCAAAACAATAGATAAACTTCGTGAGACTGACCTTGTGTCTGTCCGATACTGCAGGAGGAGGTGCGATACAGTGGCAGCTGTCTCCACCTCCCCCTCCGCAGCCAGGCAGCCAAGGCCGAAAACTTTCCATGAGCTTTCTTGTACTACATAATACTAAACTGCATGTATTTACAATTTGACAACAAACTTCTTTACAATAGCTTTCACATTTCCCTGCTGTTTGTCAAATTTACTTAGCTTGGTCATATCCACATATACCCTTCTGTTTTAGCAGCTTTAGATATATCCTTCATTAAAAGCATGTAAATTCTTCACTCACAGGTAAAATGGGTTCAATATTTTTGGTCAAGTGGGAACTTTTACGTCCCTTGGTCAGAGATCAGTGTTGATAGGAAATGTCATGGTCCGTGAAATGTAAGAGTGGGGGTCAGAGTCTAGTCTGGTCTGCGTTGTGTATAACTCTAGGGTCAGATGTTTAGCGGCGTTCAGGGTTGTCGTCGGGTAAGTCATCGTCCTGGTCTAAGATCATTAAGCGGATTTCTTCTTCGTGTAGGGCGGCGGTTACACTTCCAGTCACTGCGCGCATGATCATTGCACGAATACAAGGGATGAAACAAGTCATGATAAGACAAATGGACACTAGTAGGACGAGGAGGGGCGTGATTATTTTGAACAGTACCTGTATCCACGTCCCAGTAGTGAACCAATTGAGCATATTACTTTGGGAGTCCGGGTGAAACTGGTCACGTATCTGAAACTGTAGGGCAGTAATTTTTTCATGAATTATGGTCCAATTATGTGTGGAATCGGGTATGAATGTGCAGCAGAAGTCCAGGCCAAATTTCTTACACAAGCAATTACGAGATGTCTATCAAGTTTCACACCCAAACATGGTAGCCAAATTCTAGTCTATGTAGATGACATCCTCCTGGCTAACGAAGATCAAAATAAGTGTAAAAAAGACACCATACAATTGCTCAGATTCCTAGGTGAGACAGGAAACAAAGTTAGTAGAGACAAACTCCAATGCTGGAGACCACAAGTAAAGTATTTAGGCCACATACTCACACAACATGGCCGCACAGTATCAGAAAATCGGAAAACTGCTATTTTGCAGGCTCCAAAACCAATCACCAAAAAGCAAATGCTGTCATTTTTAGGCCTTGTTAATTACTGTAGAGCATGGGTAGTGAATTATTCTGATCTAACCAAACCGTTGCTTGACCTCATTCATGGTCATCCAATGAAAATGACAGACAAAATTCTATGGACTCAGGAAACTGAGCACGCATTTGCGACGCTGAAATCTACATTGGCAGCTACCACTGTCTTAGCACTACCAGATTACAAAAAAACATTTGTTCAAACATGTGATTCAAAGAATGGACACATGACGTCAGTATTATTACAGAAACACGGAAGTAAATTGCGTCCAGTAGCATTTTATTCCCAACAGTTAGATCCTGTGGCTAGAGCCACACCCCTTTGTGTGCAGGCAGTGATCGCTGCAGCAATGGCAATAAATGCGTCAGCGGAAGTTGTTCTCTTCCACACTCTGAAATTACTGGTACCACATGCGGTACATGCTCTTTTGTTACAAACGAACATGTCCTTCATGTCACCAGCCAGACACTTAGCATGCACCACAACATTACTGTCACAGCCTCACATAACAGTAACTTGGTGCCGCGACCCGGATGGATAAGGTCTCCGAGGAGGGCAACTGACAACGGTCGTAAAATCTCTGCGCAGAGTTTCAAGAAGTCCACCTTTCCCCGTGGCCGGCTGTTCTTCACTTCTCCTCCCCGGCGACTGACTCCATCCGACCGGAGAGAACAGGAGACAACCATAAACACAGGTCAGACACTGAATTTTCCCAGTCAGTGGAAAATACAGAACACGCGTGGTGTGATTGTGAGATAAGACTGTGAGAATGAATGGAGTTGAATTGTGGAAATCTAAAATTCTCTGCAACTCCGGGGTATACCCCAAGACCTTTACCGCAGAACACTAGGTGTCTGTAGAAGCTTGTAGAGGTGGAGTTGTACTGAAGCCCAAAGGAGGCATTTTTCCTACACAATTCATACTCAAATCATATACAGAAATGTCAAACCAACAGAATTTCCAAGTAATAAGGGCAAAACTTAGGCCCGCAGTACGAACTGAAACAGATGAACAACATATGAAAAGATGTTACCCACAGTCATGTCAATTTCTGAAAAAGATGGAAAAATATGGCATGAAAGAGACAGAGTTTTGGTTAAGAGTAGATGGAGAAAGAGAGGAAGGTCAGGAAAAGGCAAAGGAGAACAGAATCCGGGTCACGGCACCAAGTTACTGTCAGGAAATTTCACACACAAAACAGTGTTGTGAGAATGACAGTGTTAAACTGAGATGACTACGTCTCAGCCCTGCGGAGAATACAACCTGCTACTGACTGAGCATTAAAAACCAGGAATCAAAGACACAACTCAACTTAAGTTTTTACGTGCACGGGGAGACAAGTGGCGCTTCTGACAGCTCGTCCCACTGGGTGCCCAACTTCTGAGCTTCCCTCAGTCTAATCCAAAAGTCCAGTTGCCTCTCCGCACATTTTATTAAGTTCAGCATGAGTGGGGCGTCCCCATTTAAACATTGTAATACAGTTTCTGCACATAAGCAAAACAATAGATAAACTTCGTGAGACTGACCTTGTGTCTGTCCGATACTGCAGGAGGAGGTGCGATACAGTGGCAGCTGTCTCCACCTCCCCCTCCGCAGCCAGGCAGCCAAGGCCGAAAACTTTCCATGAGCTTTCTTGTACTACATAATACTAAACTGCATGTATTTACAATTTGACAACAAACTTCTTTACAATAGCTTTCACAGTTCTATCGATACTTCACAGTGACATTACGCTGGGGGTTCGAGCTAAGCGCTGACCATTTTTATTTACCCGGGACAGTCCCAGTTTTGAGCCCTGTGTCCCCTGTCCCAGCACATTTATACAAAACCACTGATTTGTCCCAGTTTTATACAAGAAATGTCCCTGATATCTCCATTTTTGACCAATCTGATCCTTGGCAGCAGTAAAGAGATGCATAAAGTGTCATTTGTTTAGGTAAAATACAAAATAAAAAGCTTAAAAATGACCAAAACACAAAGAAAATGTGACTGTTTTCCTTAATTACGCACTCGAATCACAATTATATTATTACCAACCACCAAAAAACTGAGGACGTCCCAGGTTTGGTCACTTTATTCGAGCTATATGTCTAGTTCTTTCTGGTCAGATGGTGTTAAAATAAAACTCAGATTAAAGTCTAATGTGAGTAAGAGAGTTTTAGACAGAGCAGTGCCTACAGTTAGCATCACACCCCCAGAAAATGTGGATGACATCAGCTGCAAAGTATCATTAACATGTGTGCAAAACAAACATTAGTCCTCGGATTAGAAGAAAACACTGTTGTAACTACAACTTGACGGATCAGTTATGGTCTAAAGTTACACTATGTCACTTTTCTCGGTCTGAAACCTTCTTGTCTCCATGGAGATGTTATTTTTCAGCCTGGAATGTTCCGCAGTGTCGCATAAAACGTGTCCATCTCCGTGCAGTCAAGCAGCAGACATCACCAGACTAAGAATTTTTGACAATAAATACGCCGGCAATTGAAAAAACATGCAAGATACACAAGTTTAATGCCACACTGCGGAACATTTAAAGCCACAACATCTGCATCAGAAAGCCTAATGTCTTATTTTTTTACTATCACTGCAAAAAAGGATTTTGTAGCATAGTTAAACTGACTTGAATTAAGCAGATTCATGTTAAAAGATCAATTTTAAGATTTTTTTGCTTAATAAAATTTGATTTTTGTTTTACTTGTTTCCAGATATTCCTCCTGATTTATCTTATCTACATATTACAACTTATTCTAAGCACTTTTTATGTTAACTCAGTCCAGGTTAAGCCTCTTTAACTTCCTTCTCAAACCAATAAGGGGAAAAATCTGTCCATAAATACTTGAAACTCGTGTTTTCTGCTTAGAACAAGATTCGTATTTCGTCTTTTTTTAAGAAAACTTGGTAAGGGAAAATTTCTTCCTGCACTGGCAGAAAATTTTACTTAAAATAGAACATTTTTACCTCAAAATTGGTATTTTTTTCTTATTTTGGATTGGCCTTTTTTTTGCAGTGTTTACATGAAACTGGCTCAAGGTCCAATGCACAAAATGACCACATGAATCATAAAGAGTGAAGTATTGAAACTGTTCTTTGCTCTGTTGTTTCTTTTAAACTGATAAATCCATAATAAAGCTGCTGCAGTTTCCCGCGGGCCCCACACCAGAGCGGCTCCCCGGCTCCTCGGCGCTGATAATGCGCCGAAAGTTTGGGGCAAAGTCAGCGGCGGTGACACGTACAGAGCTGCAGATCAGATAGAGGCCGAGCATTCGTCTCCGGGCCCCATCGCGCACATCGGAGCACGGCGGCGGTAATGTGTTCTGTATCTGCGGCGCTGAAACGCTGTTTTCTGGAGCTCACACTCAGCACAGATAAGGCAACACTGCACTTTTCATATCAGCGCAGAGCGAAAAGCACAATCACACAATCAAGATCAAAGCACACGCCACAATGAGACTCAGGGCACAGAGTTTAGGCCTTTGGCCCAATACTGCGAAAAAACACACTGCATCTGCGAATAACTCTGATACTACTGCAAATACTGCAAATACTACTGCTACTGCTACTACTGCTACTGCTACTGCAAATACTGCAAATACTACTGCTACTGCTACTGCTACTGCTACTGCTACTACTACTGCTACTGCTACTACTACTGCTATATTACTACTACATTATTACTATTATTGCTATTGTTACTTGTACTATTATTATTACTACTGTTATTACTATTATTATACTGTTATCATATTATATTAAGTATATATATTGTTATTATATTGTTATTGTTATTACATAATATATTACAGTATATATATATTGTTATTACATATTGTAATATATATATATATATTGTTATATATTATATATATATATATATATTACTATTATATTATATATATATATATATATATATTGTTATTATATATATATATATATATATATTACATATATTATTACATTATATTATCATATTATTATTGTATATTATTGTTATTACATATATATATATTATATTATTACATATATTACATTATATTATTACATTATTATATTATTATTACATTACATATTATTATCATTATTATTACATTATTACATTAGTTATTACATTACATATTATTGCTATATTATTATTACATAAGTATTATTATTATTGTTACATATATTACATATATTACATTACAGCATATATTACATATTGTTATTATACACAGCATTATTATATATATTTATTGTATATTATTACAGCATAGCATATATATATTGTTATTATTATTACATATTATTGTTGTTATTATTACATATATAGCAGCATATATATATATTATTGTATTATTATTATTACTATTATTGTATATTACTAGTTACATATTATTATATATTATTGTTATTATATATTGTTATTGTTATTATTGTTATTACATTACATATTATTGTTATTACACATTATATATATTATTATTATTGTTATTGTTATTGTTACTGTTATTGTTACATTGTTATTGTTATTATTACTAATATCACATTATTACATTGTTATTACATTACATATTACATTATATTATCATTGTTATCATATTATTACTGTTGTTACATTTACATTGTTACACGTTATTATCACATTGTTACTTATTATTACATTATTACATTATCGTTATTACTTACTATCACATACTACTACTGCTACTACTACTACTGCATTACTACTACTACTACTATCACATTATACTATCACATTGCTACTACTACTACTACTGCTACTACTACTACTACTGCTACTTCTACTACTACTACTACTACTGCTACTTCTACTTCTACTACTACTACTAAAAGTGCAGCAAATGGGGATCCTAATAATAAACAAATGAAACAAATCCTAATTAAATTTTTGGTTTAAAAACACTTGCCAGCCCAACCCCGGGCAAACATGTTTATTAAAAACATTATTTTTATTTTTATTTATTTATTTATTTATTTATTTATTTATTTATTTATTTATACTCCTGAAATGTCTTGAAAATGTATCCACCAAGTTCCACAATATAAATATTTAGCTTTTTAATTTGAGCACATTTTAATCCTCCTCCGAGTAGCCGCAGTACCGTCCTCCCGCCGCCAGGGTTGCTGCTTCCGCCCCCGTCACAACGTCACTTCCGGTTCTGACACAAAATGGGAGGCGCCAAAGTTACGGCTCAGGCAGCGCCAACGGTCACAGCGCTTCCCCAAACAAACACGGGCAACTCCGAGAGAAACGGCGAAATAAACACGAAACAAGAGCTCCGCCAGCGGGGCAAAATACGCCCGTACTTTGAATTATTGTATATAGAATTAAGTTAGAATTTGTCAAACCCAGTTAAAGATGAATTGTTGGTGCAGTTTGGAAGTTTGACATTCCTACGTGAGACGGTTGTCGAGTTAGAGCGTGGACAAGGTAATGTGTAGTTGTCTTGTATTCTCTCTCTCCCGTTGCCTAGCAACCGCTGCAGCTGGAACTGTGTGTCACCTTTGAACTTTAAACTTCAAAGCTTTGAAGGGTCCACAGACGGACGGATAATCAATAGGGAAATCTGGCTCTTGCAGTAGGAGTATGAGTATGACATCATCACATTCTAGAATCGGAATTCCACCAATCAGATCGCAGCAACAGAACTCAAAGACTTCAAAGCTTTGAAGTGTCCACAGACGGATAGACGGACGGACAGCGCCATACCATAATACGTCCCGTTTTATCACGGGTGATATAAACACGAAATACAGCCTCTTTCCTGCGGTTTTTACACCGGGACATCGCGCTCACTCCGGGGGACAAAGGACTCTAAATAACGACATTAAATAAGGACTTTAGAAGCGCTTTTTGGAGGCGTTACAAATGAAGAATGGGCTCCAAAAGTGACCAGTTGCTCATCGTCTTGTCCATTTTAGAAGGTGAGGGCTTTAAACACAGACACGAGTGAATTTAACTTACAATTTACATAAAACGTATTAAATTAAGGCACGGGTGTCTTGCTTTGTCTTGTGTCTGCAGAAACAATACGAGTATAAAATACATAAACAAAATACATGAACTATGGCACATTCTGTGGAGTGTAAAGTGTTCACGGAGCTGGATTAAACCTAAACGTGATTTATTTTGTGTGTGTGATGTTTATGAACCCGGTTTAGACACATTTTAAACACACACATTGCTTATTTTTGTAATTTATTCAACACCAAAACCTTTATAAAAGTCAGGTGAAAGTGACAGGAGGCTGGAGACCGGAGTGACCAGATTTTGTAAGTCTAACCTGGGACACACCCGGAGTTTGGTGTAAAGAAAATAGTGAAAAGAGCGAGTGAGATTCTGTTTTCTGCTCACTCGTGATCTGAGGGATTTTTTGCTTTATGGTCGTTCACAAACACGGAGTTCTGTTTTTTGGCAAAACAAATGACAATTTATGCTCCTCTTATTGTTGGGAGGGACCAGAATAGATAAAAATTGTGATAGTCCTGGTTTAGACCTGATGTAGTCCTGGTTTAGACCTGATGTAGTCCTGGTTTAGACCTGATGTAGTCCTGGTTTAGACCTGATGCAGTCCTGGTTTAGTCTTAGTTTAGTCCTGGTTTAGACCTGATGTAGTCCTGGTTTAGTCCTGGTTTAGTCCTGGTTTAGACCTGGTTTAGTCCTGGTTTAGTCCTGGTTTAGACCTGGTTTAGTCCTGGTTTAGTCCTGGTTTAGACCTGGTTTAGTCCTGGTTTAGACCTGGTTTAGTCCTGGTTTAGACCTGGTTTAGACCTGGTTTAGTCCTGGTTTAGACCTGGTTTAGTCCTGGTTTAGTCCTGGTTTAGACCTGGTTTAGTCCTGGTTTAGTCCTGGTTTAGTCCTGGTTTAGACCTGGTTTAGACCTGGTTTAGACCTGGTTTAGACCTGGTTTAGACCTGGTTTAGTCCTGGTTTAGACCTGGTTTAGTCCTGGTTTAGTCCTGGTTTAGACCTGTACATTGTTATATTCATTTCTGTTTTTCTATCTGTTATTTATATAAATGTGGTAAGAAAAAAGTGACTAAATAATAGAAATAATTTGGTCATAAAAACATTTCTTGGGGCCAAAAGTGTAGTTTAATAACGAGAAACCTTAATTACATAAATATGAATTTAAATAAATGATTATTAATTAACAAATCCACTGTGTTTGTTTAAAGAGTTGCAGTATTTTTCTGATCTGTTCTACTGTCGTTTCCTCATCACAAACAGACCTGGAGTCGTGTTTTGTTTCATTCTCACACGTTTAACGCACAAACCTGCACATTTAGTTCTTCTCTCGAACAGAAAACACTCTGTTCCACCTCGTGATGTCATGTGGTAATGCAAACACGGTGCTCCACTGTGTTTTTAAACTCCGCGCGCCTTCACTAGAGTCGATATTTGGATCATTTCAACCCTGGAATTGGCAATTTCTACTGAACACAACTCCAGGTGTGTTTTTGAGGGGTTAGAACAGGGTTTAAAGCTCACAGGAGGCCGTTTTGTGTAATATAGGACCTTTAAAAGCTGTAATAAGACTTAATAAATGTGTCCATGTGTTTGAGCTCTTTGGACAGCTCCAGGTAATCACCCGCTGCCTTCTCTGCCTAAATGTGATCACCATTCCACCCGTTTTTCCCCGTGTGTCGTCTCCGCGCTGCAGGTCGGCACTTCCCCAAGAGCTCCCGCCTCAGTCTGGAGGTCCAGGCCAGTTTCAACGGGGAGAGTCTGAGCACCGACCCCGTGGAGCACCGAGAGCAGCCGCAGTTCAGCACCGAGCTCGCCTGGGAACTGAGCCGCCGCACCCTGCGCCGGCACAGGTACAGAACACACCGCCGCACCCTGCACCGGCACAGGTACACAACACACTGCTGCACCCTGCACCGGCACAGGTACACAACACACCGCCGCACCCTGCACCGGCACAGGTACACAACACACCGCCGCACCCTGCACCGGCACAGGTACACAACACAC
>CM060661.1:39649312-39651812 GCA_030686955.1 Odontamblyopus rebecca
TAAATTTCATGATTCTATGTGCAAATTTTTTTGGTGTTATTCGTATTTCCTAATGTATTTTTGTCACGTTAGGGGGCGCTGACGAGCCATTTTATTTATTTTATTTATTTATTGAAAATGGAAATAGAAAAAAGTTAGAGAAGCGGAGTCTTTAACACGTGGCCAAATTTTGTGACTTTTCGTCATTGTTCAGTGGGTGAAAAATGAGTGAGTGCGTTAGGAGAAGAAGAAGAAGAAGAATATTCTGATACGAGAACGATGTTCTGCTTTTTTTTGGCCAACAAACTCTACATCTTCGTAACCCTCTGGTGCAGCTACGTCATGGTGAGGGTCCCTGGTCACTACAGGCGAGTCGTGTCATTTTAGTTCCCGCCCCCTGTGAGCATCGCTGTCATACTAACAGACCCTTCACCAGCCTCTGGCACTCGGGCCTAATGATAATATATCAAACTTATATGGCACTTTTTTGGACACTTAAAGATCCTTAGATTTCGGTCTTTCTGTCGATTCTTCTGGACGTGTTTAAGTTGAAACTTTGTGAACAGAATCTCATTATTAAAACCTGAATCAGTCATAAAGCTCGTCTGAATTGGCTCTTTTTCCTGACTCTTTCCTCTGTCTGTGTGTAAATAATCTCCCATAATCCCTATGTCCTCAGCTGATCCCGTGTGACCTGAAACTCTCCGCCGAGGGCTCGGATTTCTTCTTCTACTACACGTTACTGGGCAACGACATCACGAGCGAACCCTTCCGCAGCCTCCTGGCTCCGGCCTTCGAGCCCGAGCGCGCCTCTGTGCGCATCCGCTCCAGCAAACAGGCCCTGCACAGCTTCCTACACCAAGAGAAGAGTCTGCAGGTGAGAGCGCCGCTTCCTGAGGCCGTCCGGCTGGAGAGTCCCTGGGCTCAGTGTTTATTATGACTCTACATCAGGAAGGTGGCGGTTTGTGGAAAAGAAAAGTACAAAAACACAGGAAGTAATGCTGAGAAAAAAGAATCCCTCCGTCTGTGTCATCAACAGGGAAACTCTGTCAACCATTAAAACTGTAATTTACATGACACGTTTGGTCCTTGTTTACGCTGTAGTTGCTGAGTAACAATTCTGCAATTACCTTTGTTTATGTCACACCTGCTGCTGTGTCCGACCAGGAAGTAAAATGATGAAACATGGGCAAATGGGCAAATGGGCAAATGGGCAAGATTTTGAGTCAAATCAAAGATGTTAATCATGTTTTAGTGAGTCTGACCTGTCAGTGTTTTTACCCACCTGTGCTCACCTGTATTCACCTTTTATTCACCTGTATTCACCTGTATTCACCTGTGCTCACCTGTATTCACCTGTATTTCCCTTTTATTCACCTGTATTCACCTTTTATTCACCTGTGCTCACCTGTATTCACCTGTGCTCACCTGTATTCACCTGTATTTCCCTTTTATTCACCTGTATTCACCTTTTATTCACCTGTGCTCACCTGTGCTCACCTGTATTCACCTTTTATTCACCTGTGCTCACCTGTGTTTAATTCACCCCCGTCCTCAGATCCACCTGTGCTGTGGGAGTGTGTCTCTGGGCAGTGCGGAGGTGCCGCTCACTCCTCTCTGCTCCTCGTCGGTGGATCCGGAGTCTAAAGGCGCCACGGTGGAGGGAGCGTTCGAGCTCAAACCTCCCAAAAAACAGACCAAAGCCACGGCGAGGGCGGAGCTTCCCACTGTGGGCGTGGCCGTGACGCTGAGGAGGGAGGACGCACCTGTGCAGGTAAAACACCTTCAGACGGTTCTGGTTCCTCATTGAGTTCAGTGCATTCTTTATTTGTCAAGGAGGATGTGCAGATTCATTTCTCTGACAAAAGAAACGTCCCTGTGAGTCTGGACCCCGGTGAACCTCCCTGATCAGATCCTAAACAAAACGAGAACTAATATCGAAACTACACTCAACAAAAATATAAACGCAACACTTTTGTTTTTGCTCCATTTGTCATGAGATGGACTCAAAGATCTAAAATTAATTCCAGATACACAATATTACCATTTCTCTCAAACATTGTTCACAAATCTGTCTAAATGTGTGATAGTGGCACTTTTGCTTTGCTGAGATAATCCATCCCACCTCACAGGTACCACATCAAGATGCTCATCAGACACCATGATTAGTGCACAGGTGAACCTTAGACTTAGACGATCCTCATTTTCCTCAGGTGTCGATACTAAAAAAGTCCGACTGACAGGACAGAGCAGAACCTTTCCTGAATGTGTTTAGAACCATCTGGAGCTGGAGCAGAACAAGTGTAAGAGCTCAGAGACTAGTGAACGCCCATGGACCTGGTTTAGACCTGGTTTAGACCTGGTTTAGTCCTGGTTTAGACCTGGTTTAGTCCTGGTTTAGTCCTGGTTTAGACCTGATTTAGTTTTGTCCTGGTTTAGACCTGGTTTAGTTTTGTCCTGGTTTAGTCCTGGTTTAGACCTGGTTTAGTCCTGGTTTAGTCCTAGTTTAGACCAGGTTTAG
>CM060661.1:39656812-39696812 GCA_030686955.1 Odontamblyopus rebecca
CTCACTCTGGAGGACGTTTCAGATTTTGCCTCGGGGCCTCGGGAGTAAATCTTCTGGAGGGGGTTTCGTGGCTCTTTAATTCTGTGTAAAATACGTTGACCCCTTTAATCTCGTCCTCCCTCAGAGCGCCGCTGGTGGTGGAGCTGTGGCACCGCCCCCTCAGCTCACGGGACGAGCTGATTGGCCGAGCCTCGCTGCAGCTGTCCCACCTGCTCAGGTCGCCCCGGGTCAAAGGTCGCCGCTCGTCCTCGGGGGAACAGAGCTGGAGGCAGACGCACCAGGACAGGGTGCCCTTCCTGCGCGCCGACAGGTCACACAGTTTATCTTTATTTATTCACTTTATCGGGATATAATTCAGTCTGATGCACAGCCCTGACCCGCGGTTCCCCCTCAGGCCTGCAGAGAGCGCCGCTGAGCTGAGTTATGTGGCGTCTCTGGACGATCTGGGTTTGGTCAGAGTCGCTGAGGTCACCGTGTCCGAGTCCACTCCGGTGAGAACAAGGATTATATTTTAAAACTTTAATCTACAACATTTTGGGCCGCGCCGGTTCATCATAAATACAGAGTTCCTCTTGGGTTTGTGCTCCACTGCCGAGGATTTTAAACTCATCTGTGATTTAAAGACACAAAATACTGAGCGCTGACATGAGGTTTTGTCTCTCATATGAGGCTCAGAGACGCTGTGAGTTTCACAGAGAATCTCAGGAGCTCAGGCCAAAGCCCCTGAAGTCCTGCAGGCCGCACACTAAACCCTAAACTAACATTACCTGTAATGACTGTGGGAAATACAAATGTTTTTACTCTTGTCCACAGACTGATCCAGCCCCTGCTGCCCCCACAGCTCCGCCCTCTGCCCCCACAGCTCCGCCCTCTGCCCCCACAGCTCCGCCCTCTGCCCCCACAGCTCCGCCCTCTGCCCCTCCTCCCCTCGTCCCTCACAGACAGACCCTCGAGTACCGCGCAGCTCTTGAGCTGGAGATGTGGAAGGAGCAGCAGGAAGACCTGTTCGACCACCAGGTAACAGCGCCCCCCTGTGGGCTCATGCGGTACTGCAGGGGTCAAAGTCGTCCTCTGACTCAGCCCCACTCAGACTCAGGATAAGGATCAAACTCAGACTCAGGCTCAGACTCAGGCTCAGACTCAGGCTCAGACTTAAGCCCCATTCACACGGGATAAGTACAACCTGAGGACGGCTGGTCAGTTGAAAATTCCCGCCGCACCTCTGTGTTTCTCTGTTTTACTGACACTGACACACAGAAAGAAAAATATAGAAAAGTCACAATTATAACGACAAACACTGAGATGCAGATTCACACGGGACCAGTATTATCGCATAACCCACCTGTGTTTGGCCAAATATAATGGGTCATTTGCAGTGGAATTTTTACTTTACAAATTACAGATTAAGATCTCAGGTGTCGTCCGCAAATATTACAAATCACCAAAGGTTCACAGGTCCTGATTCTGTGAGAATAGAGCCTCAGACTCAGACTCAGACTGGGGTAAAACTGGGGTCAGGCTCAGTCAAGTCCAGCTCTGTTATAACTCTGTCTCTGTGTTTTGTGTTGCAGCTGAAGCAGAAGGAGCAGAGCCACATGCAGGCTCTGGCAGAGGAGTGGAGGAGGAGGGACCAGGAGCGGGAGGCTCTGCTGCAGAAGAAGGTCTCACACTTTAACACTTTTCTGTCTTCAGACTAAAGGTGTGTGTGATGCGGGGCTGTTGTTGTGTCCTTAGGCAACACACTTCCCCCTTTTTGCCTGTGTGAGTGTTGGTGGTGGGAGCCTGAGAGGCACAGTCCTGTCCCTCCTCCACAGGATCACGTGCAGAGCTGTGGGGTCTGTGTGAAATCAGATGTTTGTGTTTCAGGAGGAGGAGTTCCAGCGTCTGGAGGAGCAGCTCCACAAAACTCTGTCCGATTTAGAGACGAGAGAGAAGCGCCTGAAGGAGGCCGAGGTCCAGGTCTGAGAACAAGAGACACGACAGATTCAAGTTTATCTGTGTGAACATGTGTAAATATTAGTGCTGTCAAACGGAACTCACCATTAATCACAGTGAATTATTCTTCAAAAAAAGACCAAAAAGTTATATTATTGTCATTTTTACAATAAATAAATATATACGATAATATTGTAATATAAATATTATATAAATAATATAATATAATATTAATATTACGGTTAACCCCTGTCTGTGCTGCCCTCTGCTGTTCAGACGGAGCGCCTGCAGAGGGAGCTCCGCGCTGAACACGCCCTGACCCTCACGGAGCTGAAGGAGAGCGGCCGCAGACTGCAGCGCGACTGTGACCACCGTGTGGCGCTAGAGAGAGACAAGAGCCGCCTGCTGGAGGAGGAGCGGCAGAGACTGTTACAGCAGGTGCAGTTACAAACGAGACCACAGGGGGCGCTGTAGAGACTGTTACAGCAGGTGCAGTTACACACGAGACCACAGGGGGCGCTGTAGAGACTGTTACAGCAGGTGCAGTTACAAACGAGACCACAGGGGGCGCTGTGGAGACTGTTACAGCAGGTGCAGTTACAAACGAGACCACAGGGGGCGCTGTAGAGACTGTTACAGCAGGTGCAGTTACAAACGAGACCACAGGGGGCGATGTAGAGACTGTTACAGCAGGTGCAGTTACACACCAGACCACAGGGGGCGCTGTAGAGACTGTTACAGCAGGTGCAGTTACACACGAGACCACAGGGGGCGCTGTAGAGACTGTTACAGCAGGTGCAGTTACAAACGAGACCACAGGGGGCGCTGTAGAGACTGTTACAGCAGGTGTGTGTGTGTGTGTGTGTGTGTGTTTGCTGTCTGTGTTTAAGTGTTTGTTATTGACATATATATATATATATCTGTGTGTTGTTGTCAGATCTCAGGCGCTGAGGCCAAATACAAGAGTCTGGAGAAAGAGTTTCATGTGTACAGAGAACAACAGAACCTCAGACCAGAGTTCAGACTCCAGTCTGAGGTCAACATGCTCACGCTCGAGAAGGTACCGGACCAGGACCAGGACCAGGACCAGAGACCAGGACCAGGACCAGGACCAGGACCAGAGACCAGAGACCAGGGACCAGAGACCAGGACCAGGACCAGGACCAGAGACCAGGACCAGAGACCAGGACCAGGACCAGGACCGAGACCAGGACCAGGACCAGGACCAGGACCAGAGACCAGAGACCAGGACCAGAGACCAGGACCAGGACCAGAGCAGAGACCAGGACTAGAGACCAGGACCAGGACTAGAGACCAGGACCAGGACTAGAGACCAGGACCAGGACCAGAGACCGGACCAGGACCAGGACCAGAGCAGAGACTGGAGCAGAGGCCTGATGTAGACTGAGGACTAGAGCAACGAGCAATGACCAGAGACTTACAGATAAAGTGTAACTTGTGTGTGTGTGTGTGTGTGTGTTATGTGTGTGTGTGTGTTATGTGTGTGTGTGTGTGTTATGTGTGTGTTATGTGTGTGTGTGTGTTATGTGTGTGTGTGTGTTATGTGTGTGTGTTATGTGTGTTGTGTGTGTTGTGTATGTGTGTGTGTTATGTGTGTGTTGTGTGTGTGTTATGTGTGTGTTGTGTGTGTGTTATGTGTGTGTGTGTGTGTTATGTGTGTGTGTGTTGTATGTGTGTGTGTGTGTGTTGTGTGTGTTATGTGTGTGTTATGTGTGTGTTATGTGTGTGTGTGTGTGTTGTGTGTGTGTTGTGTGTGTGTTGTGTGTGTTATGTGTGTGTTATGTGTGTGTGTTATGTGTGTGTTATGTGTGTGTTGTGTGTGTGTTATGTGTGTGTTATGTGTGTTATGTGTGTGTTATGTGTGTGTTATGTGTGTGTGTGTGTTATGTGTGTGTTTTGTGTGTGTGTGTTATGTGTGTTGTGTGTGTGTTATGTGTGTCTGTGTGTGTTGTGTGTTGTGTCTTGTGTCTTGTGTGTGTGTGTGTGTGTGTGTGTTATGTGTGTGTTATGTGTGTGTGTGTGTTGTGTGTGTGTTGTGTGTGTGTTGTGTGTGTGTTATTGTCGTGTGTGTGTTGTGTGTGTGTCATTGTCGTGTGTGTGTGTGTTGTGTGTGTGTTATTGTCGTGTGTGTGTGTGTTGTGTGTGTGTTATTGTCGTGTGTGTGTGTTGTGTGTGTGTGTTATGTGTGTGTGTTATGTGTGTGTGTGTTATGTGTGTGTTATGTGTGTGTTATGTGTGTGTGTGTTATGTGTGTGTTTTGTGTGTGTGTGTGTTGTGTGTGTGTTGTGTGTGTGTTATGTGTGTGTGTGTGTGTTATGTGTGTGTGTGTGTGTTATGTGTGTGTTGTGTGTGTGTTATGTGTGTGTTATGTGTGTGTTGTGTGTGTGTTATGTGTGTGTGTGTGTTGTGTGTGTGTTATGTGTGTGTTATGTATGTGTTATGTGTGTGTTATGTATGTGTGTGTGGGTGTGTGTTGTGTGTGTGTTTTTTGTGTGTGTGTGTTTTGTGTGTGTTATGTGTGTTTTGTGTGTGTGTGTGTTCTGTGTGTGTTGTGTGTGTGTGTGTGTTATGTGTGTGTTATGTGTGTGTTATGTGTGTGTTATGTGTGTGTTATGTGTGTGTTATGTGTGTGTTATGTGTGTTATGTGTGTGTTATGTGTGTTATGTGTGTGTGTGTGTTGTGTGTGTGTTATGTGTGTGTGTGTGTTATGTGTGTGTGTTTGTGTGTGTGTGTGTTATGTGTGTGTGTGTGTTATGTGTGTGTGTTAGTGTGTGTGTGTGTTATGTGTGTGTTATGTGTGTGTGAGTGTGTGTGTGTGTGTTATGTGTGTGTGTTGTGTGTGTGTGTGTTATGTGTGTGTGTGAGTGTGTGTGAGTGTGTGTGTGTGTGTTATGTGTGTGTTATGTGTGTGTTGTGTGTGTGTTGTGTGTGTGTTGTGTGTGTGTTTCAGGTGGAGCTGGACAGGAAGCTCGAGTCGACCACTAAGTCGAAGCTTCATTACAAACAGCAGTGGGGACGAGCCTTAAAGGAACTCGCCCGATTCAAACAGGTAACGACCCCCACACCTGCCCCCGTCTGCCCCACACCTGCCCCCATCTGCCCCACACTTGCCCCCATCTGCCCCCGTCTGCCCCACACCTGCCCCCGTCTGCCCCACACCTGCCCCCATCTGCCCCACACCTGCCCCACACCTGCCCCGTCTGCCCCACACCTGCCCCACACCTGCCCCCGTCTGCCCCACACCTGCCCCACACCTGCCCCACACCTGCCCCGTCTGCCCCACACCTGCCCCCGTCTGCCCCACACCTGCCCCGTCTGCCCCACACCTGCCCCACACCTGCCCCACACCTGCCCCCGTCTGCCCCACACACCTGCCCCCGTCTGCCCCACACTCTGCCCCTGTCTGCCCCACACCTGCCCCGTCTGCCCCACACCTGCCCCCGTCTGCCCCACACCTGCCCCGTCTGCCCCACACCTGCCCCCGTCTGCCCTACACCTGCCCCCGGCTGCCCCGTCTGCCCCACACCTGCCCCACCCCTGCCCCCGTCTGCCCCCATCTGCCCCACACCTGCCCCCGTCTGCCCCGGGGCGACTGTGGCTCACACCTGCAGGAGGATTAAACGTTTTAACTCAGAACTGAAGAACAGAACAAAACTTTGATCTGATCATCGTCACTCAGTGTTTAAATGTTCTGCAGAGAAAATAAGGATCTGATGTTTGTGATTTTGTAGTTTTGCTACTGAACAGAAATTAACATCTATAATTTTAACACTTTATTTATTTCAACACTGAGAAAATCAAAAAGAAAATCCAGAAAATCACTTCAAAGTTCAGAAATCAGCAACGGATCAAAAACTCCAGCCCAGAGTCTGCCCCTCCTAAACCAGGACTAAACCAGGACTAAACCAGGACTAAACCAGGACTAAACCAGGACTAAACCAGGGCTAAACCAGGACTAAACCAGGACTAAACCAGGACTAAACCAGGGCTAAACCCGGACTAAACCAGGTCTAAACCAGGACTAAACCAGGACTAAACCAGGGCTAAACCAGGACTAAACCAGGGCTAAACCAGGACTAAACCAGGACTAAACCAGGACTAAACCAGGGCCAAACCAGGACTAAACCAGGACTAAACCAGGACTAAACCAGGACTAAACCAGGACTAAACCAGGGCTAAACCAGGACTAAACCAGGGCTAAAACCAGGACTAAACCAGGGCCAAACCAGGACTAAACCAGGGCTGAACCAGGACTAAACCAGGGCTAAACCAGGGCCAAACCAGGACTAAACCAGGACTAAACCAGGGCTGAACCAGGACTAAATTAGGACCAAACCAGGACTGAACCAGGACTGAACCAGGACTGAACCGGGGACTAAACCAGAGCTGGACCAGGGACTAAACCAGGACTGAATCAGGACTAAACTAGAGGCTAAACCAGGACTAAACCATGGACTAAACCAGGACTAAACAGAGACTAAACCAGGTCTAAACCAGGACTAAACCAGGACTAAACAGAGACTAAACCAGGACTAAACCAGGTCTAAACCAGGACTAATCCAGGTCTAAACTAAGACTAAACCAGGTCTAAACCAGGACTAAACCAGGTCTAAACCAGGGCTAAACCAGGACTAAACCAGGGCTAAACCAGGGCTAAACCAGGACTAAACCAGGACTAAACCAGGACTAAACCAGGACTAAACCAGGACTAAACCAGGACTAAACCCGGATTAAACCAGACCTAAACCAGGACTAAACAAGGGCTAAACCAGGACTAAACCAGGTCTAAACCAGGCCTAAACCAGGACTAAACCAGGGCTAAACCAGGACTAAACCAGGGCTAAACCAGGACTAAACCAGGGCTAAACCAGGACTAAACCAGGGCTAAACCAGGACTAAACTAGGGCTGAACCAGGACTAAACCAGGGCTAAACCAGGGCTAAACCAGAACTAAACCAGGACTAAACCAGAACTAAACCAGGACTAAACCAGGGCTAAACCAGGTCTAAACCAGGTCTAAACCAGGTCTAAACCAGGTCTAAACCAGGTCTAAAACAGGACTGAACCAGGTCTAAACCAGGTCTAAAACGGAACTGAACCAGGACTGAACCAGGACTGAACCAGGGCTAAACCAGGGCTAAACCAGGACTGAACCAGGACTGAACCAGGGCTAAACCAGGACTTAACCAGGACTAAACCAGGACTGAACCAGGACTAAACCAGGACTAAACCAGGTCTAAACCAGGACTAAACCAGGACTAAACCAGGGCTAAACCAGGACTAAACCAGGACTAAACCAGGACTAAACCAGGACTAAACCAGGACTAAACCACATCTAAACCAGGACTAAACCAGGACTAAACCAGGGCTAAACCAGGACTGAACCAGGACTAAACCAGGGCTAAACCAGGGTCTAAACCAGGTCTAAACCAGGACTGAACCAGGGCTAAACCAGGACTGAACCAGGACTAAACCAGGACTGAACCAGGGCTAAACCAGGACTAAACCAGGACTGAACCAGGACTAAACCAGGTCTAAACCAGGGCTAAAGCAGGACTAAACCAGGGCTAAACCAGGACTAAACCAGGTCTAAACCAGGTCTAAACCCTGACTAAACAAGGGCTAAACCAGGACTAACCCAGGGCCAAACCATGACTTAAACCAGGACTAAACCAGGGCTAAACCAGGACTAAACCACGGCTGAACCAGGACTAAACCAGTGCTAAACCAGGGTTAAACCAGGACTTAAACCAGGACTAAACCAGGGTTAAACCAGGACTTAAACCAGGACTAAACCAGGACTAAACCAGGACTAAACCAGGACTAAACCAGGTCTAAACCAGGACTAAACCAGGACTAAACCAGGACTAAACCAGGACTAAACCAGGACTAAGCCAGGACTAAACCAGGACTAAACCAGGACTAAACCAGGGCCAAACCAGGACTAAACCAGGGCCAAACCAGGACTAAACCAGGACTAAACCAGGACTAAACCAGGACTAAACCAGGACTGAACCAGGACTAAACCAGGACGAAACCAGGACTAAACCAGGACTAAACCAGGGCTAAACCAGGACTAAATCAAGACTAAACCAGGACTAAATCAGGACTAAACCAGGACTAAACCAGGGCTGAACCAGGACTAAACCAGGGCAAAACCAGGACTGAACCAGGACTGAACCAGGGCTGAACCAGGGCTAAACCAGGACTAAACCAGGACTAAACCAGGACTGAACCAGGGCTAAACCAGGACTAAACCAGGACTAAACCAGGACTAAACCAGGACTAAACCAGGACTAAACCAGGTCTAAACCAGGACTAAACCAGGACTAAACCAGGGCTAAACCAGGACTAAACCAGGACTAAACCAGGACTAAACCAGGACTAAACCAGGGCTAAACCAGGGCTAAACTAGGGCTAAACCAGGGCTAAACCAGGGCTAAACCGGGACTGAACCGGGACTGAACCAGGGCTAAACCAGGGCTAAACCGGGACTGAACCAGGACTGAACCAGGGCTAAACTAGGGCTAAACCAGGACTAAACCAGGACTAAACCAGGACTAAACCAGGGCTAAACCACGGCTAAACCAGGGCTAAACCAGGACTAAACCAGGGGCTAAACCAGGACTAAACCAGGTGCTAAACCAGGACTGAATCAGGACTAAACCAGGACTAAACCAGGACTAAACCAGGGCTAAACCAGGACTAAACCAGGACTAAACCAGGATTAAACCAGGACTAAACCAGGGCTAAACCAGGACTAAACCAGGGCTAAACCAGGACTAAACCAGGGCTAAACCAGGACTAAACCAGGACTAAACCAGGACTAAACTAGGACTAAACCAGGACTAAACCAGGACTAAACCAGGACTAAACCAGGGCCAAACCAGGACTAAACCAGGACTAAACCAGGACTAAACCAGGACTAAACCAGGACTAAACCAGGGCTAAACCAGGACTGAACCAGGACTAAACCAGGGCTAAACCAGGTCTAAACCAGGACTGAACCAGGACTAAACCAGGGCTAAACCAGGACTGAACCAGGGCTAAACCAGGACTAAACCAGGACTAAACCAGGACTGAACCAGGACTAAACCAGGACTAAACCAGGTCTAAACCAGGACTAAACCAGGACTAAACCAGGACTAAACCAGGGCTAAACCAGGACTAAACCAGGGCTAAACCAGGACTAAACCAGGACTAAACCAGGACTAAACCAGGGCTAAACCAGGGCTAAACCAGGGCTGAACCAGGACTAAACCAGGGCTAAACCTGGACTGAACCAGGACTGAACCAGGGCTAAACCAGGGCTAAACCAGGACTAAACCAGGACTGAACCAGGGCTAAACCAGGACTAAACCAGGACTAAACCAGGGCTAAACCAGGGCTAAACCAGGACTAAACCAGGGCTAAACCAGGACTAAACCAGGACTAAACCAGGGCTAAACCAGGACTAAACCAGGGCTAAACCAGGGCTGAACCAGGACTAAACCAGGGCTAAACCAGGACTAAACCAGGACTAAACCAGGACTAAACCAGGACTAAACCAGGACTAAACCAGGACTAAACCAGGGCTAAACCAGGACTAAACCAGGACTAAACCAGGTCTAAACCAGGACTAAACCAGGTCTAAACCAGGTCTGAACCAGGACTAAACCAGGACTAAACCAGGTCTAAACCAGGTCTAAACCAGGTCTAAACCAGGACTAAACCAGGACTAAACCAGGTCTAAACCAGGACTAAACCAGGACTAAACCAGGACTAAACCAGGGCTAAACCAGGACTAAACCAGGACTAAACCAGGGCTAAACCAGGGCTAAACCAGGACTAAACCAGGTCTAAACCAGGTCTAAACCAGGACTAAACCAGGACTAAACCAGGACTAAACCAGGGCTAAACCAGGACTAAACCAGGACTAAACCAGGGCTAAACCAGGACTAAACCAGGACTAAACCAGGTCTAAACCAGGGCTAAACCAGGACTAAACCAGGACTAAACCAGGTCTAAACCAGGACTAAACCAGGACTAAACCAGGGCTAAACCAGGACTAAACCAGGACTAAACCAGGACTAAACCAGGACTAAACCAGGGCTAAACCTGGACTAAACCAGGACTAAACCAGGACTAAACCAGGGCTAAACCAGGACTAAACCAGGACTAAACCAGGACTAAACCAGGGCTAAACCAGGACTAAACCAGGATTAAACCAGGACTAAACCAGGGCTAAACCAGGACTAAACCAGGACTAAACCAGGGCTAAACCAGGACTAAACCAGGACTAAACCAGGGCTAAACCAGGGCTAAACCAGGACTAAACCAGGACTAAACCAGGGCTAAACCAGGGCTAAACCAGGGCTAAACCAGGACTAAACCAGGACTAAACCAGGGCTAAACCAGGACTAAACCAGGTCTAAACCAGGTCTAAACTAGGACTAAACCAGAGACTAAACCAAGACTAAACCAGGACTAAATCACAGTTAAACGAGGCCTAAACCAGGACTAAACCAGGGCTAAACCAGGGCTAAACCAGGGCTAAACCAGGACTAAACCAGGACTAAACCAGGACTAAACCAGGACTAAACCAGGACTAAACCAGGACTAAACCAGGACTAAACCAGGGCTAAACCAGGACTAAACCAGGGCTAAACCAGGACTAAACCAGGACTAAACCAGGGCTAAACCAGGACTAAACCAGGGCTAAACCAGGACTAAACCAGGACTAAACCAGGCCTAAACCAGGACTAAACCAGGACTAAACCAGGGCTAAACCAGGACTAAACCAGGGCTAAACCAGGACTAAACCAGGGCTAAACCAGGACTAAACAGGGCTAAACCAGGACTAAACCAGGACTAAACCAGGACTAAACCAGGGCTAAACCAAGACTAAACCAGGTCTAAACCAGGACTAAACCAGGACTAAACCAGGTCTAAACCAGGACTAAACCAGGTCTAAACCAGGTCTGAACCAGGACTAAACCAGGACTAAACCAGGTCTAAACCAGGTCTAAACCAGGTCTAAACCAGGACTAAACCAGGACTAAACCAGGTCTAAACCAGGTCTAAACCAGGACTAAACCAGGTCTAAACCAGGTCTAAACCAGGACTAAACCAGGGCTAAACCAGGACTAAACCAGGACTAAACCAGGACTAAACCAGGTCTAAACCAGGTCTAAACCAGGTCTAAACCAGGTCTAAACCAGGACTAAACCAGGGCTAAACCAGGGCTAAACCCGGACTAAACCAATACTAAACCCGGACTAAACCAGGTCTAAACCAGGACTAAACCAAGACTAAACCAGGACTAAACCAGGTCTAAACCAGGTCTAAACCAGGACTAAACCAGGGCTAAACCAGGACTAAACCAGGGCTAAACCAGGGCTAAACCAGGACTAAACAGGACTAAACCAGGGCTAAACCAGGACTAAACCAGGACTAAACCCGGACTAAACCCGGGCTAAACCCGGACTAAACCAGGACTAAACCAGGGCTAAACCAGGACTAAACCAGGGCTAAACCAGGACTAAACCAGGACTAAACCAGGGCTAAACCAGGACTAAACCAGGTCTAAACCAGGTCTAAACCAGGACTAAACCAGGGCTAAACCAGGACTAAACCAGGACTAAACCAGGGCTAAACCAGGACTAAACCAGGACTAAACCAGGGCTAAACCAGGTCTAAACAGGGCTAAACGAGGACTAAACCGGGACTAAACCAGGACTAAACCAGGGCTAAACCAGGTCTAAACCAGGTCTAAACCAGGACTAAACCAGGATTAAACCAGGTCTAAACCAGGACTAAACCAGGTCTAAACCAGGTCTGAACCAGGACTAAACCAGGACTAAACCAGGTCTAAACCAGGTCTAAACCAGGTCTAAACCAGGACTAAACCAGGACTAAACCAGGTCTAAACCAGGACTAAACCAGGACTAAACCAGGACTAAACCAGGACTAAACCAGGGCTAAACCAGGACTAAACCAGGACTAAACCAGGACTAAACCAGGTCTAAACCAGGTCTAAACCAGGACTAAACCAGGACTAAACCAGGACTAAACCAGGGCTAAACCAGGGCTAAACCAGGACTAAACCAGGTCTAAACCAGGACTAAACCAGGTCTAAAACAGGACTAAACCAGGACTAAACCAGGACTAAACCAGGTCTAAACCAGGTCTAAACCAGGACTAAACCAGGACTAAACCAGGACTAAACCAGGTCTAAAACAGGACTAAACCAGGACTAAACCAGGACTAAACCAGGTCTAAACCAAGACTAAACCAGGACTAAACCAGGACTAAACCAGGACTAAACCAGGTCTAAACCAGGGCTAAAGCAGGGCTAAAGCAGGACTAAACCAGGGCTAAACCAGGGCTAAAGCAGGGCTAAAGCAGGGCTAAAGCAGGGCTAAACCAGGACTAAAGCAGGACTAAACCAGGACTAAACCAGGACTAAAGCAGGACTAAACCAGGACTAAAGCAGGAATAAACCAGGACTAAACCAGGGCTAAACCAGGACTAAACCAGGACTAAACCAGGTCTAAACCAGGACTAAACCAGGTCTAAACCAGGTCTAAACCAGGTCTAAACCAGGGCTAAAGCAGGACTAAAGCAGGGCTAAACCAGGGCTAAAGCAGGGCTAAAGCAGGGCTAAACCAGGACTAAACCAGGGTTAAACCAGGTCTAAACCAGGACTAAACCAGGACTAAACCAGGACGAAACCAGGACTAAAATCAGGACTAAACCAGGACTAAACCAGGACTAAACCAAGACTAAAACAGGGCAAGACCAGGATTAAACCAGGGCTAAACCAGGACTAAACCAGGACTAAACCAGGTCTAAACCAGGTCTAAAGTAGGACTAAACCAGGTCTAAACCAGGACTAAACCAGGACTAAACCAGGACTAAACCAGGTCTAAAGTAGGACTAAACCAGGTCTAAACCAGGACTAAACCAGGACTGAACCAGGTCTAAAACAGGACTAAACCAGGTCTAAACCAGGTCTAACGCAGGATCAAACCAGGACTAAACCAGGACTAAACCAGGACTGAACCAGGTCTAAAACAGGACTAAACCAGGTCTAAACCAGGTCTAAACCAGGACTAAACCAGGTCTAAACCAGGACTAAACCAGGTCTAAACCAGGTCTAAACCAGGAGTAAACCAGGTCTAAACCAGGTCTAAACCAGGACTACACCAGGTCTAAACCAGGTCTAAAGCAGGACTAAACCAGGTCTAAACCAGGTCTAAACCAGGACTAAACCAGGACTAAACCAGGACTAAACCAGGTCTAAAGCAGGACTAAACCAGGTCTAAACCAGGACTAAACCAGGACTAAACCAGGACTAAACCAGGTCTAAACCAGGACTAAACCAGGACTAAACCAGGTCTCAGTTCGTCCTTTGTTGATTTGAATTATTTCTTTTGGCTGAATTAAAACCCCAAACACTGTGACTGTTAAACTGATGTATGTGTTTTCTGTGAGGCCCTTTCAAAATAAACCCTGATGTGTTTCCTGAGGCCCTTTCAAAATAAACCCTGATGTGTTTCCTGAGGCCCTTTCAAAATAAACCCTGATGTGTTTCCTGAGGCCCTTTCAAAATAAACCCTGATGTGTTTCCTGAGGCCCTTTCAAAATAAACTCTCATCCTTATGTCAGAGTCCGAGTTCAGAGGGAAAACACTTTAGAACTTTAAATCACGTCGAGATGGAGCGAAAACGTGTTAAAAATGTTCAGACGTCGTATTTCTGTCGACTCTTCGTGAATCAAGATCGAACCGAGCGGAGAAACCCAAACATTTAAACCCTGTCGCCACGGCAATGTAACTCTGCGGAGCGGCGGCATGGGAAAGTACCAAAACTACAACACAGAGGCCTGGAGACTGACCTGGTTTAGTCCCACATTAGGCCTGGTTTAGTCCTAGTTTAGACCTGGTTTAGCCCTAGATTAGACCTGTTATAGACCTGGTTTAGTCCTAGTTTAGTCCTATCTTAGACCCTAAATAGACCTGTTATAGGCCTGGTTTAGTCTTAGTTCAGTCCTGGTTTAGTCCTAGATTAGACCTGTTATAGACCCGGTTTAGACCTGGTTTAGTCTGGTGACAGTCTGTAAACCGGATCTTTGGAGGTTCTTGGAGTGAACACGTCTGTTCTCCAAACTGTTCACCTCAGATGTTCCAGTCGTTTCAGGTGTTTGTTTGTTTCCACGTGTGTGTTTGTGTGTGTTCAGCGCGAGCAGGAGAACGCTCTGTGTCGCCTGAAGAAGCAGCAGCAGGAGCTCGAGGTCATGAGGCTCAAGTATCTGAGCGCTGAGGAACGAAAGATCACGGGGCAAGAACGAGACGAGCTGGAGGAGATCAAGAACGAGATCAAAAGGTGAGAATGAGGAAAAGAACCAGATCAACAGGTGAGAACGAGGAAAAGAACCAGATCAACAGGTGAGAACGAGGAAAAGAACCAGATCAACAGGTGAGAACGAGGAAAAGAACCAGATCAACAGGTGAGAACGAGGAAAAGAACCAGATCAACAGGTGAGAACGAGAAAAAGAACCAGATCAACAGGTGAGAACGAGAAAAAGAACCAGATCAACAGGTGAGAACGAGGAAAAGAACCAGATCAACAGGTCAGAACGAGGAAAAGAACCAGATCAACAGGTGAGAACGAGAAAAAGAACCAGATCAACAGGTGAGAACGAGGAAAAGAACCAGATCAACAGGTGAGAACGAGGAAAAGAACCAGATCAACAGGTGAGAACGAGGAAAAGAACCAGATCAACAGGTGAGAACGAGAAAAAGAACCAGATCAACAGGTGAGAACGAGGAAAAGAACCAGATCAACAGGTGAGAACGAGAAAAAGAACCAGATCAACAGGTGAGAACGAGGAAAAGAACCAGATCAACAGGTGAGAACGAGGAAAAGAACCAGATCAACAGGTGAGAACGAGGAAAAGAACCAGATCAACAGGTGAGAATGAGAAAAAGAACCAGATCAACGGGTGAGAACGAGAAGAACTGGGGATGTCAAGAACCACCGAGATCGAGAACAAGAAAAAGAGAAAGGAGGAGAAGACTGAAGGGAGGAAGAGAGGAGAAAAAGGTCACAGGTCAAGAGTGGGAGGAGCTAGAGATGAAGAACCAGATGAACAAAAGCCTTTATCGGCGGTGACCCTGCGTTTGTTAGTGTTACTGTGGCACTTTCAAGGCGATAAAAATCCAGCACAGTGGAGTTAAGCTTCTTCAGTCTGAAGCAAATTGGTGTTTTACCTGGAAGTTCAGAACTTGCCCCCATCACTACACTAGTTCAGAACTTGCCCCCATCACTACACTAGTTTGTTGCCTTGACAGACTCACTGCCACTGTGAGATCTCCGCTGAGGCAACACTGATCTGTGCCGTTTTTTGTCTTCTGACAGAATTCCACCTCCTCTAGTGACGGACTTTAGCTTCAGACGTGCCCGAGTTCAGCTTTAAATCCTCAGATGCAGCGTCCTCGTCCTTAAATACTCGTTTTTGTGTTTTTCAGGTTGAAGGATGAACGGCAAGTCCCCGCCCCCTCGCCCTCTGGCCCCGCCCCCTCGCCCTCAGGCCCCGCCCCCTCGTCATCTGGCCCCGCCCCCTCGTCATCTCTCGGTGACGGACATATGAGTGACCACTTGAGCCGACTCCTGGACGAGAGAGACACCCTGCTGAGGACCGGAGTTTACACCCACGACGACTGGATCATCTCCGAGCTCAACCGGCACATACAGGAAGTGATGAAGGGACACTGACCAATCAGAGGAGGCCACGGAGGGGCACGGACCAATCAGAGCAGAGGGACAAACAGATGGATTTAAATATTATATCTAAACTCCGCCCACACCCGCACTTCAAACCCAGCTGGGCGGGGCCTGATTCTGGGGGCGGGGCCTGGAGGCATAAGAAACGCTCTGATTGGTCTAAAGGGTGTCCACAGTCAAAGCTCCGCCCCTGCCGCACCTTGAACGCTGAGTTTGGAGGACTTTGGAGCAGCCGACAAGCTCCTGAAATCACCGTCTTCAGAGTTTAGCAGCAAAAAGCTGCGGGTTTGAGTTTAGTTCCAGATTCCCTCGTTCGTGAGGCTTTTGTAGAAACTGTGAATGTTTTATTTTGTTATTTATGAATTTCACAGATTTGTTTTTAAAGTAAATTTGAAACAGACTCGTCCAGTTTGATCGTCTGATTTTTTCCCCGCAGATCTGCACAGATACAAAAGGATACAAGTTTTTCAGACTGTTCTATTTTCATTCTCTGGACTCTGCACAAACACAAGCAGAAAGAGACTGAACCACTGAGGGCCCAATATTTCACCTTCAGGTTTAAAGGCTCGTTTAAATATTGATGTTTTTACGTTTTCTCCCGTGTTCTAACGCCGCTCCTCGTCACAAACCTGCCCGAAGAGGTTTTACACTCATCCATGTTTGAGTCATCTAGAGATCTCTCCCAGGCGTCACAAACCAGGAAGAGGTTTACAAACATCCAACTGTCGTAAGTCTGACAAAACGGAGGAAAACTGAGAAAATGTCCCAGTTTTCTTCATCTCCGAGTCACTGTAGTGTTCGGTTGTGTTCGGATCATCAGTTACAGCCAGACCTCTGTTCCTCCCGCCTGAAGTGTCTGTGGAGACCTTCGCTCAGATCCTGGGCTTTTCCTCCCCGCCCGAGTCCAACCGACCTCCAAAAACATGAGCCTCACCAGCAGCAGCAGCAGCAGATCTCCTCTGAGGATCTGAGAGGATCTACTCCACTCATTTGTGTTTTCTATTATTGCATTATTACAGTGTGTTCTTGTCAGGAAATTTCACACACAAAACAGTGTTGTGAGAATGACAGTGTTAAACTGAGATGACTACGTCTCAGCCCTGCGGAGAATACAACCTGCTACTGACTGAGCATTAAAAACCAGGAATCAAAGACACAACTCAACTTAAGTTTTTACGTGCACGGGGAGACAAGTGGCGCTTCTGACAGCTCGTCCCACTGGGTGCCCAACTTCTGAGCTTCCCTCAGTCTAATCCAAAAGTCCAGTTGCCTCTCCGCACATTTTATTAAGTTCAGCATGAGCGGGGCGTCCCCATTTAAACAGTGTAATACAGTTTCTGCACATAAGCAAAACAATAGATAAACTTCATGAGACTGACCTTGTGTCTGTCCGATACTGCAGGAGGAGGTGCGATACAGTGGCAGCTGTCTCCACCTCCCCCTCCGCAGCCAGGCAGCCAAGGCCGAAAACTTTCCATGAGCTTTCTTGTACTACATAATACTAAACTGCATGTATTTACAATTTGACAACAAACTTCTTTACAAAAGCTTTCACATTTCCCTGCTGTTTGTCAAATTTACTTAGCTTGGTCATATCCACATATACCCTTCTGTTTTAGCAGCTTTAGATATATCCTTCATTAAAAGCATGTAAATTCTTCACTCACAGGTAAAATGGGTTCAATATTTTTGGTCAAGTGGGAACTTTTACGTCCCTTGGTCAGAGATCAGTGTTGATAGGAAATGTCATGGTCCGTGAAATGTAAGAGTGGGGGTCAGAGTCTAGTCTGGTCTGCGTTGTGTATAACTCTAGGGTCAGATGTTTAGCGGCGTTCAGGGTTGTCGTCGGGTAAGTCATCGTCCTGGTCTAAGATCATTAAGCGGATTTCTTCTTCGTGTAGGGCGGCGGTTACACTTCCAGTCACTGCGCGCATGATCAGTGCACGAATACAAGGGATGAAACAAGTCATGATAAGACAAATGGACACTAGTAGGACGAGGAGGGGCGTGATTATTTTGAACAGTACCTGTATCCACGTCCCAGTAGTGAACCAATTGAGCATATTACTTTGGGAGTCCGGGTGAAACTGGTCACGTATCTGAAACTGTAGGGCAGTAATTTTTTCATGAATTATGGTCCAATTATGTGTGGAATCGGGTATGAATGTGCAGCAGAAGTCCAGGCCAAATTTCTTACACAAGCAATACGAGATATCTTTCAAGTTTCACACCCAAACATGGTAGCCAAATTCTAGTCTATGTAGATGACATCCTCCTGGCTAACGAAGATCAAAATAAGTGTAAAAAAGACACCATACAATTGCTCAGATTCCTAGGTGAGACAGGAAACAAAGTTAGTAGAGACAAACTCCAATGCTGGAGACCACAAGTAAAGTATTTAGGCCACATACTCACACAACATGGCCGCACAGTATCAGAAAATCGGAAAACTGCTATTTTGCAGGCTCCAAAACCAATCACCAAAAAGCAAATGCTGTCATTTTTAGGCCTTGTTAATTACTGTAGAGCATGGGTAGTGAATTATTCTGATCTAACCAAACCGTTGCTTGACCTCATTCATGGTCATCCAATGAAAATGACAGACAAAATTCTATGGACTCAGGAAACTGAGCACGCATTTGCGACGCTGAAATCTACATTGGCAGCTACCACTGTCTTAGCACTACCAGATTACAAAAAACCATTTGTTCAAACATGTGAGTCAAAGAATGGACACATGACGTCAGTATTATTACAGAAACACGGAAGTAAATTGCGTCCAGTAGCATTTTATTCCCAACAGTTAGATCCTGTGGCTAGAGCCACACCCCTTTGTGTGCAGGCAGTGATCGCTGCAGCAATGGCAATAAATGCGTCAGCGGAAGTTGTTCTCTTCCACACTCTGAAATTACTGGTACCACATGCGGTACATGCTCTTTTGTTACAAACGAACATGTCCTTCATGTCACCAGCCAGACACTTAGCATGCACCACAACATTACTGTCACAGCCTCACATAACAGTAACTTGGTGCCGCGACCCGGATGGATAAGGTCTCCGAGGAGGGCAACTGACAACGGTCGTAAAATCTCTGCGCAGAGTTTCAAGAAGTCCACCTTTCCCCGTGGCCGGCTGTTCTTCACTTCTCCTCCCCGGCGACTGACTCCATCCGACCGGAGAGAACAGGAGACAACCATAAACACAGGTCAGACACTGAATTTTCCCAGTCAGTGGAAAATACAGAACACGCGTGGTGTGATTGTGAGATAAGACTGTGAGAATGAATGGAGTTGAATTGTGGAAATCTAAAATTCTCTGCAACTCCGGGGTATACCCCAAGACCTTTACCGCAGAACACTAGGTGTCTGTAGAAGCTTGTAGAGGTGGAGTTGTACTGAAGCCCAAAGGAGGCATTTTTCCTACACAATTCATACTCAAATCATATACAGAAATGTCAAACCAACAGAATTTCCAAGTAATAAGGGCAAAACTTAGGCCCGCAGTACGAACTGAAACAGATGAACAATATATGAAAAGATGTTACCCACAGTCATGTCAATTTCTGAAAAAGATGGAAAAATATGGCATGAAAGAGACAGAGTTTTGGTTAAGAGTAGATGGAGAAAGAGAGGAAGGTCAGGAAAAGGCAAAGGAGAACAGAATCCGGGTCACGGCACCAAGTTACTGTCAGGAAATTTCACACACAAAACAGTGTTGTGAGAATGACAGTGTTAAACTGAGATGACTACGTCTCAGCCCTGCGGAGAATACAACCTGCTACTGACTGAGCATTAAAAACCAGGAATCAAAGACACAACTCAACTTAAGTTTTTACGTGCACGGGGAGACAAGTGGCGCTTCTGACAGCTCGTCCCACTGGGTGCCCAACTTCGGAGCTTCCCTCAGTCTAATCCAAAAATCCAGTTGCCTCTCTGCACATTTTATTAAGTTCAGCATGAGTGGGGCGTCCCCATTTAAACATTGTAATACAGTTTCTGCACATAAGCAAAACAATAGATAAACTTCGTGAGACTGACCTTGTGTCTGTCCGATACTGCAGGAGGAGGTGCGATACAGTGGCAGCTGTCTCCACCTCCCCCTCCGCAGCCAGGCAGCCAAGGCCGAAAACTTTCCATGAGCTTTCTTGTACTACATAATACTAAACTGCATGTATTTACAATTTGACAACAAACTTCTTTACAATAGCTTTCACAGTTCTATCGATACTTCACAGTGACATTACGCTGGGGGGTTCGAGCTAAGCGCGGCCATTTTTATTTACCCGGGACAGTCCCAGTTTTGAGCCCTGTGTCCCCTGTCCCAGCACATTTATACAAAACCACTGATTTGTCCCAGTTTTATACAAGAAATGTCCCTGATATCTCCATTTTTGACCAATCTGATCCTTGGCAGCAGTAAAGAGATGCATAAAGTGTCATTTGTTTAGGTAAAATACAAAATAAAAAGCTTAAAAATGACCAAAACACAAAGAAAATGTGACTGTTTTCCTTAATTACGCACTCGAATCACAATTATATTATTACCAACCACCAAAAAACTGAGGACGTCCCAGGTTTGGTCACTTTATTCGAGCTATATGTCTAGTTCTTTCTGGTCAGATGGTGTTAAAATAAAACTCAGATTAAAGTCTAATGTGAGTAAGAGAGTTTTAGACAGAGCAGTGCCTACAGTTAGCATCACACCCCCAGAAAATGTGGATGACATCAGCTGCAAAGTATCATTAACATGTGTGCAAAACAAACATTAGTCCTCGGATTAGAAGAAAACACTGTTGTAACTACAACTTGACGGATCAGTCATGGTCTAAAGTTACACTATGTCACTTTTCTCGGTCTGAAACCTTCTTGTCTCCATGGAGATGTTATTTTTCAGCCTGGAATGTTCCGCAGTGTGGCATAAAACGTGTCCATCTCCGTGCAGTCAAGCAGCAGACATCACCAGACTAAGAATTTTTGACAATAAATACGCCGGCAATTGAAAAAACATGCAAGATACACAAGTTTAATGCCACACTGCGGAACATTTAAAGCCACAACATCTGCATCAGAAAGCCTAATGTCTTATTTTTTTACTATCACTGCAAAAAAGTATTTTCTATCATAGTTAAACTGACTTGAATTAAGCAAATTCATCTTAAAAGATCAATTTTAAGATTTTTTTACTTAATAAAATTTGATTTTTTTTACTTGTTTCTAGATATTTCCTCCTGATTTATCTTATCTCGATATTACAACTTATTCTAAGCACTTTTTATATGAACTCAGTCCAGGTTAAGCCTCTTTAACTTCCTCCTCAAACCAATAAGGGGAAAAATCTGTCCATAAATACTTGAAACTCGTGTTTTCTGCTTAGAACAAGATTCGTATTTCGTCTTTTTTTAAGAAAACTTGGTAAGGGAAAATTTCTTCCTGCACTGGCAGAAAATTTTACTTAAAATAGAACATTTTTACCTCAAAATTGGTATTTTTTTCTTATTTTGGATTGGCCTTTTTTTTGCAGTGTTTACATGAAACTGGCTCAAGGTCCAATGCACAAAATGACCACATGAATCATAAAGAGTGAAGTATTGAAACTGTTCTTTGCTCTGTTGTTTCTTTTAAACTGATAAATCCATAATAAAGCTGCTGCAGTTTCCCGCGGGCCCCACACCAGAGCGGCTCCCCGGCTCCTCGGCGCTGATAATGCGCCGAAAGTTTGGGGCAAAGTCAGCGGCGGTGACACGGACAGAGCTGCAGATCAGATAGAGGCCGAGCATTCGTCTCCGGGCCCCATCGCGCACATCGGAGCACGGCGGCGGTAATGTGTTCTGTATCTGCGGCGCTGAAACGCTGTTTTCTGGAGCTCACACTCAGCACAGATAAGGCAACACTGCACTTTTCATATCAGCGCAGAGCGAAAAGCACAATCACACAATCAAGATCAAAGCACACGCCACAATGAGACTCAGGGCACAGAGTTTAGGCCTTTGGCCCAATACTGCGAAAAAACACACTGCATCTGCTAATAACTCTGATACTACTGCAAATACTGCAAATACTGCAAATACTACTGCTACTGCTACTGCTGCTACTGCTACTGCAAATACTGCTGCTACTACGCTACTGCTACTGCTACTACTGCTACTTGTTATGCTACTGCAAATACTGCAATACTGCTGCTACTACTACTGCTACTGCTACTACTAAACTACTGCAATACTACATTGTTACTGCTACTACTACTACTACTACTGCTACTGCTACTACTACTAGTACTGCTACTACTACTGCTGCTACTACTGCTACTACTACTGCTACTACTGCTATTACTATTGCTACTGCTTACTGTAACCACTGCTAATATTACTGTTATACATTGCTATACATATATTACTAATATTGTTAATATTGTTATTACAATATTGCTACTTGCTACTACTATTACCGCTACTAGTAAGTTAATATTGTTAATGTTGCTATGTTCTCTTCTTACTTTGCTGCTGTTAATACCGCTACTACTGCCACTGTCTTTATCAAGCATACTGCTATTACATATTAGCACATTACACATTGTTATTATTGTTATATATTACACAGCAATGTTATCACATTGCAGCACATTAATAACACATTGTGCTACTACTACAGCTACATATTATTGCTATAGTATTACTATATATTGAACAATCTGTTATTAGCTATTACTCATATTACATGCAATGCTAATATTGCTATCACACATGTTATACATGTAATATAATCAATAATATACTGCTAATTACTATCACATGTTATGTATTACCATTACTGCTACTACATATGCTACAATAAATACTGCACAATAACATACTGTTGTTGCTGTACTGCCGTATTGCTGCTACACGTTACTAACACATAATGTTAATACCACTGTTATATCACTAGCTGCTACTTGCACAACTATCAAGCACTGACAGCTACAAGCTACAGCAATACCGCAGTTACGTAGCTACCATGCTACTGCTATCGTTAATAACTAATACCTTACTGTTACTAACTAATAGCACCACTATAATATGTTACTTATTATTAACAGTATGTTATTATTGTTAATTTTGTTATATTACATAGCGCTATTATTACAACAATTAACAGCATTATTACCATTGTTACCAATTATTGTTATTATTAATATTGTTACATATTATTAATACAATTACATTAAGCAACACACTATTGCTATTAACAGCTACTACTATCAATTTTATTTACTATTACTACTACTACTGCTGCTACTTACCATTTACTACTACTAAAAAGTGCAGCAAATGGGGATCCTAATAATAAACAAATGAAACAAATCCTAATTAAATTTTTGGTTTAAAAACACTTGCCAGCCCAACCCCGGGCAAACATGTTTATTAAAAACATTATTTTTATTTTTATTTATTTATTTATTTATTTATTTATTTATTTATTTATTTATACTCCTGAAATGTCTTGAAAATGTATCCACCAAGTTCCACAATATAAATATTTAGCTTTTTAATTTGAGCACATTTTAATCCTCCTCCGAGTAGTTTAGTACCGTCCTCCTGCCGCCAGGGTTGCTGCTTCCGCCCCGTCACAACGTCACTTCCGGTTCTGACACAAAATGGGAGGCGCCAAAGTTACGGCTCAGGCAGCGCCAACGGTCACAGCGCTTCCCCAAACAAACACGGGCAACTCCGAGAGAAACGCCGAAATAAACACGAAACAAGAGCTCCTCCAGCGGGGCAAAATACGCCCGTACTTTGAATTATTGTATATAGAATTAAGTTAGAATTTGTCAAACCCAGTTAAAGATGAATTGTTGGTGCAGTTTGGAAGTTTGACATTCCTACGTGAGACGGTTGTCGAGTTAGAGCGCGGACAAGGTAATGTGTAGTTGTCTTGTATTCTCTCTCTCCCGTTGCCTAGCAACCGCTGCAGCTGGAACTGTGTGTCACCTTTGAACTTTAAACTTCAAAGCTTTGAAGGGTCCACAGACGGACGGATAATCAATAGGGAAATCTGGCTCTTGCAGTAGTAGTATGAGTATGACATCATCACATTCTAGAATCGGAATTCCACCAATCAGATCGCAGCAACAGAACTCAAAGACTTCAAAGCTTTGAAGTGTCCACAGACGGATAGACGGACGGACGGACAGTGCCATACCATAATACGTCCCGTTTTATCACGGGTGATATAAACACGAAATACAGCCTCTTTCCTGCGGTTTTTACACCGGGACATCGCGCTCACTCCGGGGGACAAAGGACTATAAATAACGACATTAAATAAGGACTTTAGAAGCGCTTTTTGGAGGCGTTACAAATGAAGAATGGGCTCCAAAAGTGACCAGTTGCTCATCGTCTTGTCCATTTTAGAAGGTGAGGGCTTTAAACACAGACACGAGTGAATTTAACTTACAATTTACATAAAACGTATTAAATTAAGGCACGGGTGTCTTGCTTTGTCTTGTGTCTGCAGAAACAATACGAGTATAAAATACATAAACAAAATACATGAACTATGGCACATTCTGTGGAGTGTAAAGTGTTCACGGAGCTGGATTAAACCTAAACGTGATTTATTTTGTCTGTGTGATGTTTATGAACCCGGTTTAGACACATTTTAAACACACACATTGCTTATTTTTGTAATTTATTCAACACCAAAACCTTTATAAAAGTCAGGTGAAAGTGACAGGAGGCTGGAGACCGGAGTGACCAGATTTTGTAAGTCTAACCTGGGACACACCCGGAGTTTGGTGTAAAGAAAATAGTGAAAAGAGCGAGTGAGATTCTGTTTTCTGCTCACTCGTGATCTGAGGGATTTTTTGCTTTATGATCGTTCACAAACACGGAGTTCTGTTTTTTGGCAAAACAAATGACAATTTATGCTCCTCTTATTGTTGGGAGGGACCAGAATAGATAAAAATTGTGATAGTCCTGGTTTAGACCTGATGTAGTCCTGGTTTAGACCTGATGTAGTCCTGGTTTAGACCTGATGTAGTCCTGGTTTAGACCTGATGCAGTCCTGGTTTAGTCTTAGTTTAGTCCTGGTTTAGACCTGATGTAGTCCTGGTTTAGTCCTGGTTTAGACCTGGTTTAGTCCTGGTTTAGTCCTGGTTTAGACCTGGTTTAGTCCTGGTTTAGACCTGGTTTAGTCCTGGTTTAGACCTGGTTTAGTCCTGGTTTAGTCCTGGTTTAGACCTGTACATTGTTATATTCATTTCTGTTTTTCTATCTGTTATTTATATAAATGTGGTAAGAAAAAAGTGACTAAATAATAGAAATAATTTGGTCATAAAAACATTTCTTGGGGCCAAAAGTGTAGTTTAATAACGAGAAACCTTAATTACATAAATATGAATTTAAATAAATGATTATTAATTAACAAATCCACTGTGTTTGTTTAAAGAGTTGCAGTATTTTTCTGATCTGTTCTACTGTCGTTTCCTCATCACAAACAGACCTGGAGTCGTGTTTTGTTTCATTCTCACACGTTTAATGCACAAACCTGCACATTTAGTTCTTCTCTCGAACAGAAAACACTCTGTTCCACCTCGTGATGTCATGTGGTAATGCAAACACGGTGCTCCACTGTGTTTTTAAACTCCGCGCGCCTTCACTAGAGTCGATATTTGGATCATTTCAACCCTGGAATTGGCAATTTCTACTGAACACAACTCCAGGTGTGTTTTTGAGGGGTTAGAACAGGTTTTAAAGCTCACAGGAGGCAGTTTTGTGTAATATAGGACCTTTAAAAGCTGTAATAAGACTTAATAAATGTGTCCATGTGTTTGAGCTCTTTGGACAGCTCCAGGTAATCACCCGCTGCATCCTCTGCCTAAATGTGATCACCATTCCACCCGTTTTTCCCCGTGTGTCGTCTCCGCGCTGCAGGTCGGCACTTCCCCAAGAGCTCCCGCCTCAGTCTGGAGGTCCAGGCCAGTTTCGACGGGGAAACTCTGAGCACCGACCCCGTGGAGCACCGAGAGCAGCCGCAGTTCAGCACCGAGCTCGCCTGGGAACTGAGCCGCCGCACCCTGCACCGGCACAGGTACAGAACACACCGCCGCACCCTGCACCGGCACAGGTACACAACACACCGCCGCACCCTGCACCGGCACAGGTACAGAACACACCGCCGCACCCTGCACCGGCACAGGTACACAACACACCGCCGCACCCTGCACCGGCACAGGTACACAACACACCGCCGCACCCTGCACCGGCACAGGTACACAACACATGCACAGGTACACAACACACCGCCACACCCTGCACAGGTACACAACACACCGCCACACCCTGCACAGGTACACAACACACCGCCGCACCCTGCACCGGCACAGGTACACAACACACCGACGCACCCTGCTCCGGCGCAGGTACAGAACACACCGCCGCTCCCTGCACCGGCACAGGTACACAACACACCGCCGCACCCTGCACCGGCACAGGTACACAACACACCGCTGCACCCTGCACCGGCACAGGTACACAACACACCGCCGCACCCTGCGCCGGCACAGGTACAGAACACACCGCCGCACCCTGCACCGGCACAGGTACACAACACACCGTCGCACCCTGCACCGGCACAGGTACACAACACACTGCTGCACCCTGCACCGGCACAGGTACACAACACACCGCCGCACCCTGCACCGGCACAGGTACACAACACACCGCCGCACCCTGCACCGGCACAGGTACACAACACACCGCCGCACCCTGCACCGGCACAGGTACACAACACACCGCCGCACCCTGCACCGGCACAGGTACACAACACACCGCAGCACCCTGCACCGGCACAGGTACACAACACACCGCCGCACCCTGCACCGGCACAGGTACACAACACACCGCCGCACCCTGCACCGGCACAGGTACACAACACACCGCCGCACCCTGCACCGGCACAGGTACACAACACACCGCCGCACCCTGCACCGGCACAGGTACACAACACACCGCCGCACCCTGCACCGGCACAGGTACACAACACACCGCCGCACCCTGCACCGGCACAGGTACACAACACACCGCCGCACCCTGCACCGGCACAGGTACACAACACACCGCCGCACCGGCACAGGTACACAACACACCGCCGCACCCTGCACCGGCACAGGTACACAACACACCGCCGCACCCTGCACCAGCACAGGTACACAACACACCGCTGCACCCTGCACCGGCACAGGTACACAACACACCGCTGCACCGGCACAGGTGCAGAACATCTTAAAGAGAGGGTGTTATGTAAACTTGACTTTTTGAGTTTTCTCCCACATTCTAACCTGAAGAAGAAGCTGCTTTCAGAGCCATCGTGCATGTTTGATTAATCCAGTGATCTCCCTGGTCCCAGGCTGTATAGGACGCCCATTAAACTGCAGTGTTTGGCTGTGGACTCGGTCAGTAAAAAGAGAGAAAGTGTCGGATACATCGTCCTGGACCTGAGATTAGTGCACGAAATCAAACAGGTGAGAAAACGCTCAGAGAAACGTCCAAACTCCTGATCCAGAAACATTCTTACTCCTCACCTGTTTCAGCTCAGGTTAAACTTCTACAGTGATGTGATGATCTCTCCTCTCTCCTCTCCTCTCTCCTCTCCTCTCTCCTCTCTCCTCTCTCCTCTCTCCTCTCGTCTCTCCTCTCTCCTCTCTCCTCTCCTCTCTCCTCTCCTCTCTCCTCTGTCCTCTCCTCTCTCCTCTGTCCTCTCCTCTCTCCTCTGTCCTCTCCTCTCTCCTCTCCTCTCCTCTCTCCTCTCCTCTCCTCTGTCCTCTCCTCTCTCCTCTGTCCTCTCCTCTCTCCTCTCTCCTCTCCTCCTCTCTCCTCTCTCTCCTCTCTCCTCTCCTCTCTCCTCTCTCCTCTCCTCCTCTCTCCTCTCTCTCTCCTTTCCTCTCTCCTCCTCTCTCCTCTCTCTCTCTCTCTCCTCTCTCCCTCTCCTCTCTCTCTCCTCTCTCCCTCTCCTCTCTCTCCTCTCTCCTCTCTCTCTCTCTCTCTCCTCTCCTCTCCTCTCTCTCCTCTCCTCTCTCCTCTCTCTCTCCTCTCTCCTCTCTCTCTCTCTCTCTCTCTCCTCTCTCTCTCTCTCCTCTCTCCTAATCTCCTCTCTCCTCCTCTCTCCTCTCCTCTCTCCTCTCTCCTCTCTCCTCTCTCCTCTCTCCTCTCCTCTCCTCTCTCCTCTCTCCTCTCTCCTCTCTCCTCTCTTCTCTCCCCTCTCCTCTCCTCTCTCCTCTCCTCTCCTCTCTCCTCTCTCCTCTCTCCTCTCTCCTCTCCTCTCCTCTCTCCTCTCTCAGGACCCTCGCTGGTTTCCTCTCCTCAGCAGTAAATACACCAAACTGAAGCCGGCGCTGCTGCTGTCGGTGCAGCTGGAGACTGACTCCAAACCAGCGCCAGTGTCTCCGGACAAGTTCAGTGCCAAACAGGCTCCTCCCAGGACCGGTCAGTCTCACAGCGGTTGTGTTATATCTGTGTTATAAACGCATTTCAAACCCGTCTCCTCCCTCAGCCTCTCCGGCCCTGGACCTCCTCCCTCACAGACTGGAGCCGGTGCTGGTGGCAGATCGGGGCTTTCATCAGATCGGACCTGAGAATCTGTGCTCGGACATGTTCGTGCTCTCCGTCACTGTGGCCTTCGCTACCAAACTGCAGCAGGTCAGAGCTCAAAAGCCCGAAGCAGAGGATACAGTGAGTCTTCGGTTCAATACAATATATTTCAAATCGACTCCATGCAGTTCCAGATTTGGTACAACATGAGCCAAAATGCTTTTCAATCCAAGATGGCCGCCTCCTGGTGTGTCAGGGGGTGTGGCCATAATAATATTTTTTACTCATCTTGTCATGATCGACTTCTGTGTTAAATTTCATGATTCTATGTGCAAATTTTTTTGGTGTCATTCGTATTTCCTAATGTATTTTTGTCACGTTAGGGGGCGCTGACGAGCCATTTTATTTATTTTATTTATTTATTGAAAATGGAAATAGAAAAAAGTTAGAGAAGCGGAGTCTTTAACACGTGGCCAAATTTTGTGACTTTTCGTCATTGTTCAGTGGGTGAAAAATGAGTGAGTGCGTTAGGAGGGGGAGAAGAAGAAGAAGAATATTCTGATACGAGAACGATGTTCTGCTTTTTTTTGGCCAACAAACTCTACATCTTCGTAACCCTCTGGTGCAGCTACGTCATGGCGACGGTCCCTGGTCACTACAGGCGAGTCGTGTCATTTTAGTTCCCGCCCCCTGTGAGCATCGCTGTCATACTAACAGGCCCTTCACCAGCCTCTGGCACTCGGGCCTAATGATGATATATCAAACTTATATGGCACTTTTTTGGACACTTAAAGATCCTTAGATTTCGGTCTTTCTGTCGATTCTTCTGGACGTGTTTAAGTTGAAACTTTGTGAACAGAATCTCATTATTAAAACCTGAATCAGTCATAAAGCTCGTCTGAATTGGCTCTTTTTCCTGACTCTTTCCTCTGTCTGTGTGTAAATAATCTCCCATAATCCCTGTGTCCTCAGCTGATCCCGTGTGACCTGAAACTCTCCGCCGAGGGCTCGGATTTCTTCTTCTACTACACGTTACTGGGCAACGACATCACGAGCGAACCCTTCCGCAGCCTCCTGGCTCCGGCCTTCGAGCCCGAGCGCGCCTCTGTGCGCATCCGCTCCAGCAAAGAGGCCCTGCACAGCTTCCTACACCAAGAGAAGAGTCTGCAGGTGAGAGCGCCGCTTCCTGAGGCCGTCCGGCTGGAGAGTCCCTGGGCTCAGTGTTTATTATGACTCTACATCAGGAAGGTGGCGGTTTGTGGAAAAGAAAAGTACAAAAACACAGGAAGTAATGCTGAGAAAAAAGAATCCCTCCGTCTGTGTCATCAACAGGGAAACTCTGTCAACCATTAAAACTGTAATTTACATGACACGTTTGGTCCTTGTTTACGCTGTAGTTGCTGAGTAACAATTCTGCAATTACCTTTGTTTATGTCACACCTGCTGCTGTGTCCGACCAGGAAGTAAAATGATGAAACATGGGCAAATGGGCAAATGGGCAAGATTTTGAGTCAAATCAAAGATGTTAATCATGTTTTAGTGAGTCTGACCTGTCAGTGTCTTTACCCACCTGTGCTCACCTGTATTCACCTGTGCTCACCTGTATTCACCTTTTATTCACCTGTATTCACCTTTTATTCACCTGTGTTCCCTTTTTATTCACCTGTGCTCACCTGTGCTCACCTGTGTTTAATTCACCCCCGTCCTCAGATCCACCTGTGCTGTGGGAGTGTGTCTCTGGGCAGTGCGGAGGTGCCGCTCACTCCTCTCTGCTCCTCGTCGGTGGATCTGGAGTCTAAAGGCGCCACGGTGGAGCGAGCGTTCGAGCTCAAACCTCCCAAAAAACAGACCAAAGCCACGGCGAGGGCGGAGCTTCCCACTGTGGGCGTGGCCGTGACGCTGAGGAGGGAGGACGCACCTGTGCAGGTAAAACACCTTCAGACGGTTCTGGTTCCTCATTGAGTTCAGTGCATTCTTTATTTGTCAAGGAGGATGTGCAGATTCATTTCTCTGACAAAAGAAACGTCCCTGTGAGTCTGGACCCCGGTGAACCTCCCTGATCAGATCCTAAACAAAACGAGAACTAATATCGAAACTACACTCAACAAAAATATAAACGCAACACTTTTGTTTTTGCTCCATTTGTCATGAGATGGACTCAAAGATCTAAAATTCATTCCAGATACACAATATTACCATTTCTCTCAAACATTGTTCACAAATCTGTCTAAATGTGTGATAGTGGCACTTTTGCTTTGCTGAGATAATCCATCCCACCTCACAGGTGCCACATCAAGATGCTCATCAGACACCATGATTAGTGCACAGGTGAACCTTAGACTTACACGATCCTCATTTTCCTCAGGTGTCGATACTAAAAAAGTCCGACTGACAGGACAGAGCAGAACCTTTCCTGAATGTGTTTAGAACCATCTGGAGCTGGAGCAGAACAAGTGTAAGAGCTCAGAGACTAGTGAACGCCCATGGACCTGGTTTAGACCTGGTTTAGACCTGGTTTAGACCTGGTTTAGACCTGGTTTAGACCTGGTTTAGACCTGGTTTAGTCCTGGTTTAGTCCTGGTTTAGACCTGGTTTAGACCTGGGTTAGACCTGGTTTAGTTTTGTCCTGGTTTAGTCCTGGTTTAGTCCTGGTTTAGACCTGGTTTAGAGCTGGTTTAGTCCTAGTTTAGACCAGGTTTAGTCCTGGTTTAGACCTGGTTTAGACCTGGTTTAGTTTAGACCTGGTTTAGTATTGTGCTGGTTTAGATGTGGTTTAGTCGTGGTTTAGTCCTGGTTTAGACCTGGTTTAGTTTAGTGCGGGTTTAGTAATAGTTTAGTCCTGGTTTAGTCCTGGTTTAGACCTGGTTTAGTTTAGACCTGGTTTAGTTTTGTCCTGGTTTAGACCTGGTTTAGTTTTGTCCTGGTTTAGATCTGGTTTAGTCCTGGTTTAGACCTGGTTTAGTTTAGTCCTGGTTTAGTCCTAGTTTAGTCCTGGTTTAGTCCTGGTTTAGACCTGGTTTAGTTTAGACCTGGTTTAGTTTTGTCCTGGGTTAGACCTGGTTTAGACCTGGTTTAGACCTGGTTTAGACCTGGTTTAGTCCTGGTTTAGTCCTGGTTTAGACCTGGGTTAGACCTGGGTTAGACCTGGGTTAGACCTGGTTTAGTCCTGGTTTAGACCTGGTTTAGACCTGGTTTAGACCTGGACTGATGTGGAAAAGAGGGTTTTTATTTTCTTTGTGGGAGCAGAATTGTTAATAACAGGGTTCCCACGGTCATGGAAATCCTGGAAAAGTCATGGAAATTGAAAATGTCATGAAACTTTAGTATCTCTTTCGCACAACTGCAGCGTTCTGTTAAGTTTTCATCGTCATTCTGATTATTTCTGAACATCTGCACCTCTGCTCCAGCAGGACAATACACAATCAGGCGTTTTATTTAAGGAAGACACAGTAAATGCACCGACAGGATTTACATTTCACATTTCACATGCAGGTGCTGTAAAGTCATGGATAATTCACTTTAGGTCATGAAAAAGTCATGGAAAAGTTTTGAAAAACGAGGGACAACCCCGAGTCTGTTCCTAGAATCGAAATCACGTCCCGACCTTCAAACAATGATCCTGAAGGTAAAATTAAAGCCATAACAGAGTCTGTTTTCTGTCAGACTTCAGATCCAAAAGAAGCCGCTCCCTCGTCTCTCCCTGAGGCTCCGCTCGTGCCTCTGGTCCCTGTGGTCCCGCCTGCTCCCTCAGTCCAGCCCGGCCCTGTTCCCGGTCCCGGTCCTGACCCAGATCCAGGTCTAGACCCTGGTCCCAGGTCTCCGGTCCTGTCCCCCATCCCCAGAGAGGCTCCCTGTGTCCATGAGAGCCGGAGCGAGGGGGAGAGCGCGCTGGACGAGCTGCACCGGGACCAAGGTAAACCCCACGGCTCACGCTCGGGGGTCAGAGGTCGCGCTCACGTTTGACCCCGTGTGTCTCCTCTGGCCCCTGTAGCGCCCCCTGCAGGCTCAGACGTGTCCTCCGTCTCCGTCTCTGCGCCCAAAGTGTCCATCCCTCCGTCCGCTCATCACTTCTGCTTCTCCCTGACCTCGTCGGGAGCTGCCGGGAACCTGAGCCTCCCCCACCCCGTGTCTGCCACGCTCAGGTATGCAAAACTCACCCAAAACCCACCCAAAACCCACCCAAAACTCACCCAAAACTCACCCAAAACCCACCCAAAACCCACCCAAAACCCACCCAAAACTCACCCAAAACTCACCCAAAACCCACCCAAAACTCACCCAAAACCCACCCAAAACTCACCCAAAACTCACCCAAAACTCACCCAAAACCCACCCAAAACACACCCAAAACACACCCAAAACACACCCAAAACTCACACAAACCCACCCAAAACTCACCCAAAACTCACCCAAAACTCACCCAAACTCACCCAAAACTCACCCAAACTCACCCAAAACCCACCCAAAACTCACCCAAAACTCACCAAAACTCACCCAAACCTCACCCAAAACTCACCCAAAACCCACCCAAAACACACCCAAAACTCACCCAAAACACACCCAAAACCCACCCAAAACTCACCCAAAACCCACCCAAAACCCACCCAAAACCCACCCAAAACTCACCTAAACCCACCCAAACCTCACCCAAAACTCACCAAAAACCAACCAAACCCCACCCAAAACTCACCCAAAACTCACCCAAAACCCACCCAAAACTCACCCAAAACTCACCCAAAACCCACCCAAAACTCACCCAAAACTCAACCAAAACCCATCCAAAACCCACCCAAACCCACCCAAAACCCACCCAAAACTCACCCAAAACTCACCCAAACCCACCCAAAACTCACCCAAACCTCACACAAAACACACCCAAAACACACCCAAAACCCACCCAAAACCCACCCAAAACTCACCCAAAACTCACCCAAAACTCACCCAAAACTCACCCAAAACTCACCCAAAACTCACCCAAAACTCACCCAAAACTCACCCAAAACTCACCCAAAACTCACCCAAAACCCACCCAAAACCCACCCAAAAAACACCCAAAACCCACCCAAAACCCACCCAAAACCCACCTAAAACTCACCCAAAACTCACTAAAAACTCACTAAAACCACCCAAAACCCACTCCAAAAGTCACCTAAAAACCCACTCCAAAACTCACCCAAAACTCACCTAAAACTCACCCAAAACTCACCCAAAACTCACCCAAAACCCACTCCAAAACTCACCCAAAACTCACTAAAAACTCACTCCAAAACCCACTCAAAACTCACCCAAAACCCACCCAAAACCCACCCAAAACTTGAGTTTTGACATCTTCAGTGAAAATCTTCTGTGTGTGTGTGTGTGTGTGTGTCTGTGTGTGTGTTTGTCTGTGTCTCTGTGTGTGTGTTTGTCTGTGTCTCTGTGTGTGTGTGTGTGTCTCTGTGTGTGTGTGTGTCTCTGTGTGTGTGTGTGTGTGTGTCTGTGTGTGTGTGTGTGTGTGTGTGTGTGTGTCTCTGTGTGTGTGTGTGTGTGTGTCTCTGTGTGTGTGTGTGTGTGTGTGTGTGTGTGTGTGTGTGTGTGTGTGTGTGTGTCTCTGTGTCTCTGTGTGTGTGTGTGTGTGTGTGTGTGTGTGTGTGTTACAGATACCAGTACGCGTTCTTCGGCTCCTCGGCCCCCGTGATGACGCCTGTAGTGACTCTGAACAGACACACGGAGGCGCTGGTGCCTCAGTCCTTCTGCGCGTTTCATTTTGCTGCTCTTCCTCAGCAGCTGCACGACGCCTTTAACAAGTACGACCCTTTTAAATACGTGTGTTTATTTTTTAACAGTAGAATCAGCACAGGTCTGAGTGTTGTACCTGCATGTGTCCACCAGAGGGCGCTGCAGACACATGCCAGATCATGTTTGTAGAGTCTAAGCGACGGAGTCAGCAGCTTTTACACAGAATAAGACCTCAGGGAGACACAGAGGCTTTTAAAACTCTGAGGTGTGATTTAATGACTGAAGGAAATGGAGATAAACAATGATATTATATATATACACATTATATAACCTTAACACATTCTCCCAAAATGATTCTAAATGCACAATAATGTATATAAATACAGCTGAATGAGGCCACTAAACACCCAAATCACTTCATTTTCCTGATTCTCTGTGTAAATGGGCCTAAAATAGAAGTGTGGACCGCTCCCTGGGCTTATTTTGGCATTTTAGTGTTTATTATAAATTAGACTTTTGGGTCAAAGTCGTGACCTGTGTGAAGTCGCCCCCATTAAACACAAACCTACATAAAAAACTATGTCAGTCGTTTGTGCTTCGTTTGTGCTGGAGAAAGTTTTGTTTGTGTGATTCTGGTTCTTCAGATATTCACAGTTTTATTTTGGTCGATGACGTCGTCCAGAACCTCAGAATGTGAAACAGCCTCAAAACAGGAAGAAAATGATGTCAAACGTTTGTATTTGGTTTGTGCTGTTTTGTGCTGTGACAGTTTCATTTGTGTGAGTTTATTTCTAAGATTCTTCATTATTATTTCTGTGGTAATTACAGGACGTCATTTCTGCTCAACTGACGGAGACAAACTCCACAAAACTAGAGAAGAGAAACGACCTGAGGCTGAGGAAAAGTCTGTGTTATTATAGAAAATATGAATCAAAAGCAAAAGACTAAAGACTGAAATAGACTTTTAACAATGAATAATTTTATCTAAAGAACCAGAATCGCACAAACAAAACTTTTTGCAGCACAAACGACTGACTCCATTTTGGGCGTTTTGGAGCATTTTTCTTCTTCCTGTGGGTCTGACCCCAGTTTGACCTGTAAAAGAATCGTTCATTTCTCCAAAACTAAAGAAGCACAAACGAAACTTTTTGCAGCACAAACGATTGACACAGTTTTTGTGCAGGTTTGAGTTTGATGGGGCGACTTGACGGAGGTAAAGTCGTGTCTGTATCGGCCTCTTTAGGATCAACTATGGCCAGAACATTTGAGTTTCCAGGTTAGTTCCCCTGGGCACAACTATGTCCTGTCTGGAAACGGCGTGATCCGAGCACAAACGTCCGCCCCGTTTGACCCGCCGGGCACCGCTCACTCTGGAGGACGTTTCAGATTTTGCCTCGGGGCCTCGGGAGTAAATCTTCTGGAGGGGGTTTCGTGGCTCTTTAATTCTGTGTAAAATACGTTGACCCCTTTAATCTCGTCCTCCCTCAGAGCGCCGCTGGTGGTGGAGCTGTGGCACCGCCCCCTCAGCTCACGGGACGAGCTGATTGGCCGAGCCTCGCTGCAGCTGTCCCACCTGCTCAGGTCGCCCCGGGTCAAAGGTCGCCGCTCGTCCTCGGGGGAACAGAGCTGGAGGCAGACGCACCAGGACAGGGTGCCCTTCCTGCGCGCCGACAGGTCACACAGTTTATCTTTATTTATTCACTTTATCGGGATATAATTCAGTCTGATGCACAGTCCTGACCCGCTGTTCCCCCTCAGGCCTGCAGAGAGCGCCGCTGAGCTGAGTTATGTGGCGTCTCTGGACGATCTGGGTTTGGTCAGAGTCGCTGAGGTCACCGTGTCCGAGTCCACTCCGGTGAGAACAAGGATTATATTTTAAAACTTTAATCTACAACATTTTGGGACGGGCCGGTTCATCATAAATACAGAGTTCCTCTTGGGTTTGTGCTCCACTGCCGAGGATTTTAAACTCATCTGTGATTTAAAGACACAAAATACTGAGCACTGACATGAGGTTTTGTCTCTCATATGAGGCTCAGAGACGCTGTGAGTTTCACAGAGAATCGCTCAGGAGCTCAGGCCAAAGCCCCTGAAGTCCTGCAGGCCGCACACTAAACCCTAAACTAACATTACCTGTAATGACTGTGGGAAATACAAATGTTTTTACTCTTGTCCACAGACTGATCCAGCCCCTGCTGCCCCCACAGCTCCGCCCTCTGCCCCCACAGCTCCGCCCTCTGCCCCCACAGCTCCTCCCTCTGCCCCTCCTCCCCTCGTCCCTCACAGACAGACCCTCGAGTACCGCGCAGCTCTGGAGCTGGAGATGTGGAAGGAGCAGCAGGAAGCCCTGTTCGACCACCAGGTAACAGCGCCCCCCTGTGGGCTCATGCGGTACTGCAGGGGTCAAAGTCGTCCTCTGACTCAGCCCCACTCAGACTCAGGATAAGGATCAAACTCAGACTCAGGCTCAGGCTCAGACTCAGGCTCAGACTCAGGCTCAGACTTAAGCCCCATTCACACGGGATAAGTACAACCTGAGGACGGCTGGTCAGTTGAAAATTCCCGCCGCACCTCTGTGTTTCTCTGTTTTACTGACACTGACACACAGAAAGAAAAATATAGAAAAGCCACAATTATAACGACAAACACTGAGATGCAGATTCACACGGGACCAGTATTATCGCATAACCCACCTGTGTTTGGCCAAATATAATGGGTCATTTGCAGTGGAATTTTTACTTTATAAATTACAGATTAAGATCTCAGGTGTCGTCCGCAAATATTACAAATCACCAAAGGTTCACAGGTCCTGATTCTGTGAGAATAGAGCCTCAGACTCAGACTCAGACTGGGGTAAAACTGGGGTCAGGCTCAGTAAAGTCCAGCTCTGTTATAACTCTGTCTCTGTGTTTTGTGTTGCAGCTGAAGCAGAAGGAGCAGAGCCACATGCAGGCTCTGGCAGAGGAGTGGAGGAGGAGGGACCAGGAGCGGGAGGCTCTGCTGCAGAAGAAGGTCTCACACTTTAACACTTTTCTGTCTTCAGACTAAAGGTGTGTGTGATGCGGGGCTGTTGTTGTGTCCTTAGGCAACACACTTCCCCCTTTTTGCCTGTGTGAGTGTTGGTGGTGGGAGCCTGAGAGGCACAGTCCTGTCCCTCCTCCACAGGATCACGTGCAGAGCTGTGGGGTCTGTGTGAAATCAGATGTTTGTGTTTCAGGAGGAGGAGTTCCAGCGTCTGGAGGAGCAGCTCCACAAAACTCTGTCCGATTTAGAGACGAGAGAGAAGCGCCTGAAGGAGGCCGAGGTCCAGGTCTGAGAACAAGAGACACGACAGATTCAAGTTTATCTGTGTGAACATGTGTAAATATTAGTGCTGTCAAACGGTACTCACCATTAATCACAGTGAATTATTCTTCAAAAAAAGACCAAAAAGTTATATTATTGTCATTTTTACAATAAATAAATATATACGATAATATTGTAATATAAATATTATATAAATAATATAATATAATATTAATATTACGGTTAACCCCTGTCTGTGCTGCCCTCTGCTGTTCAGACGGAGCGCCTGCAGAGGGAGCTCCGCGCTGAACACGCCCTGACCCTCACGGAGCTGAAGGAGAGCGGCCGCAGACTGCAGCGCGACTGTGACCACCGTGTGGCGCTAGAGAGAGACAAGAGCCGCCTGCTGGAGGAGGAGCGGCAGAGACTGTTACAGCAGGTGCAGTTACAAACGAGACCACAGGGGGCGCTGTAGAGACTGTTACAGCAGGTGCAGTTACAAACGAGACCACAGGGGGCGCTGTAGAGACTGTTACAGCAGGTGCAGTTACAAACGAGACCACAGGGGGCGCTGTAGAGACTGTTACAGCAGGTGCAGTTACAAACGAGACCACAGGGGCGCTGTAGAGACTGTTACAGCAGGTGCAGTTACAAACGAGACCACAGGGGCGCTGTAGAGACTGTTACAGCAGGTGCAGTTACAAACGAGACCACAGGGGGCGCTGTAGAGACTGTTACAGCAGGTGCAGTTACAAACGAGACCACAGGGGGCGCTGTAGAGACTGTTACAGCAGGTGCAGTTACAAACGAGACCACAGGGGGCGCTGTAGAGACTGTTACAGCAGGTGCAGTTACAAACGAGACCACAGGGGGCGCTGTAGAGACTGTTACAGCAGGTGCAGTTACAAACAAGACCACAGGGGGTGCTGTAGAGACTGTTACAGCAGGTGCAGTTACACACGAGACCACAGGGGGCGCTGTAGAGACTGTTACAGCAGGTGCAGTTACACGCGAGACCACAGGGGGCGCTGTAGAGACTGTTACAGCAGGTGCAGTTACAAACGAGACCACAGGGGGCGCTGTGGAGACTGTTACAGCAGGTGCAGTTACACACGAGACCACAGGGGGCACTGTAGAGACTGTTACAGCAGGTGCAGTTACACACGAGACCACAGGGGGCGCTGTAGAGACTGTTACAGCAGGTGCAGTTACAAACGAGACCACAGGGGGCGCTGTGGAGACTGTTACAGCAGGTGCAGTTACACACGAGACCACAGGGGGCACTGTAGAGACTGTTACAGCAGGTGCAGTTACACACGAGACCACAGGGGGCGCTGTAGAGACTGTTACAGCAGGTGCAGTTACACACCAGACCACAGGGGGCGCTGTAGAGACTGTTACAGCAGGTGCAGTTACAAACGAGACCACAGGGGGCACTGTAGAGACTGTTACAGCAGGTGCAGTTACAAACGAGACCACAGGGGGCGCTGTGGAGACTGTTACAGCAGGTGCAGTTACAAACGAGACCACAGGGGGCGCTGTGGAGACTGTTACAGCAGGTGCAGTTACACACGAGACCACAGGGGGCGCTGTAGAGACTGTTACAGCAGGTGCAGTTACACACGAGACCACAGGGGGCGCTGTAGAGACTGTTACAGCAGGTGCAGTTACAAACGAGACCACAGGGGGCGCTGTAGAGACTGTTACAGCAGGTGCAGTTACACACCAGACCACAGGGGGCGCTGTAGAGACTGTTACAGCAGGTGCAGTTACACACGAGACCACAGGGGGCGCTGTAGAGACTGTTACAGCAGGTGCAGTTACACGCGAGACCACAGGGGGCGCTGTAGAGACTGTTACAGCAGGTGCAGTTACAAACGAGACCACAGGGGGCGCTGTAGAGACTGTTACAGCAGGTGCAGTTACAAACGAGACCACAGGGGGCGCTGTAGAGACTGTTACAGCAGGTGCAGTTACACGCGAGACCACAGGGGGCGCTGTAGAGACTGTTACAGCAGGTGCAGTTACACACGAGACCACAGGGGGCGCTGTAGAGACTGTTACAGCAGGTGCAGTTACACGCGAGACCACAGGGGGCGCTGTAGAGACTGTTACAGCAGGTGCAGTTACAAACGAGACCACAGGGGGCGCTGTAGAGACTGTTACAGCAGGTGCAGTTACAAACGAGACCACAGGGGGCGCTGTGGAGACTGTTACAGCAGGTGCAGTTACACACGAGACCACAGGGGGCACTGTAGAGACTGTTACAGCAGGTGCAGTTACACACGAGACCACAGGGGGCGCTGTAGAGACTGTTACAGCAGGTGCAGTTACACACGAGACCACAGGGGGCGCTGTAGAGACTGTTACAGCAGGTGCAGTTACACACGAGACCACAGGGGGCGCTGTAGAGACTGTTACAGCAGGTGCAGTTACAAACGAGACCACAGGGGGCGCTGTAGAGACTGTTACAGCAGGTGCAGTTACACACCAGACCACAGGGGGCGCTGTAGAGACTGTTACAGCAGGTGCAGTTACACACGAGACCACAGGGGGCGCTGTAGAGACTGTTACAGCAGGTGCAGTTACACGCGAGACCACAGGGGGCGCTGTAGAGACTGTTACAGCAGGTGCAGTTACAAACGAGACCACAGGGGGCGCTGTAGAGACTGTTACAGCAGGTGCAGTTACAAACGAGACCACAGGGG
>CM060661.1:39701812-39814312 GCA_030686955.1 Odontamblyopus rebecca
GAACCAGGACTAAACCAGGACTAAACCAGGACTAAACCAGGACTAAACCAGGACTGAACCAGGACTAAACCAGGACTAAACCAGGACTAAACCAGGGCTAAACCAGGGCTAAACCAGGGCTAAACCAGGACTAAACCAGGGCTAAACCAGGGCTAAACCAGGACTAAACCAGGGCTAAACCAGGACTAAACCAGGACTAAACCAGGACTAAACCAGGGCTAAACCAGGACTAAACCAGGACTAAACCAGGACTGAACCAGGACTAAACCAGGACTAAACCAGGACTAAACCAGGGCTAAACCAGGGCTAAACCAGGACTGAACCAGGACTAAACCAGGACTAAACCAGGGCTAAACCAGGGCCAAACCAGGACTAAACCAGGACTAAACCAGGACTGAACCAGGACTAAACCAGGACTAAACCAGGACTAAACCAGGACTAAACCAGGGCTAAACCAGGGCTAAACCAGGACTGAACCAGGACTAAACCAGGACTAAACCAGGACTAAACCAGGGCCAAACCAGGGCTAAACCAGGGCTAAACCAGGGCTAAACCAGGACTAAACCAGGGCTAAACCCGGACTAAACCCGGACTAAACCAGGACTAAACCAGGGCTAAACCCGGACTGAACCAGGACTAAACCAGGGCTAAACCAGGACTAAACCAGGATTAAACCAGGGCTAAACCTGGACTAAACCAGGACTAAACCAGGACTAAACCAGGACTAAACCAGGACTAAACCAGGACTAAACCAGGACTAAACCAGGACTAAACCAGGACTAAACCAGGACTAAACCAGGACTGAACCAGGACTAAACCAGGACTGAACCAGGACTAAATCAGGACTAAACCAGGACTAAACCAGGGCTAAACCAGGGCTAAACCAGGGCTAAACCAGGGCTAAACCAGGACTAAACCAGGACTAAACCAGGACTAAACCAGGGCCAAACCAGGGCTAAACCAGGGCTAAACCAGGGCTAAACCAGGGCTAAACCAGGACTAAACCAGGGCTAAACCAGGACTAAACCAGGACTAAACCAGGGCTAAACCAGGACTGAACCAGGACTGAACCAGGACTAAACCAGGGCTAAACCAGGACTAAACCAGGACTGAACCAGGACTAAACCAGGACTAAACCAGGGCTAAACCAGGACTGAACCAGGACTAAACCAGGACTAAACCAGGGCTAAACCAGGACTAAACCAGGACTAAACCAGGACTAAACCAGGGCTAAACCCGGACTAAACCAGGGCTAAACCAGGACTAAACCAGGGCTAAACCCGGACTAAACCCGGACTAAACCAGGACTAAACCAGGACTAAACCAGGACTAAACCAGGACTAAACCAGGACTGAACCAGGACTAAACCAGGACTAAACCAGGACTAAACCAGGACTAAACCAGGGCTAAACCAGGGCTAAACCAGGACTGAACCAGGACTAAACCAGGACTAAACCAGGACTAAACCAGGGCCAAACCAGGGCTAAACCAGGGCTAAACCAGGACTAAACCAGGGCTAAACCAGGGCTAAACCAGGGCTAAACCAGGGCTAAACCAGGACTAAACCAGGGCTAAACCAGGACTAAACCAGGACTAAACCAGGACTAAACCAGGACTAAACCAGGGCTAAACCAGGACTGAACCAGGACTAAACCAGGACTAAACCAGGGCTAAACCAGGACTAAACCAGGACTAAACCCGGACTAAACCAGGGCTAAACCCGGACTAAACCAGGGCTAAACCAGGACTAAACCAGGGCTAAACCAGGACTAAACCAGGACTAAACCCGGACTAAACCAGGGCTAAACCCGGACTAAACCAGGGCTAAACCAGGACTAAACCAGGGCTAAACCCGGACTAAACCCGGACTAAACCAGGGCTAAACCAGGACTAAACCAGGACTAAACCAGGGCTAAACCCGGACTAAACCAGGGCTAAACCAGGACTAAACCAGGACTAAACCAGGGCTAAACCAGGGCTAAACCAGGACTAAACCAGGGCTAAACCAGGACTGAACCAGGACTAAACCAGGACTAAACCAGGGCTAAACCAGGACTAAACCAGGACTAAACCAGGACTAAACCAGGGCTAAACCAGGACTAAACCAGGGCTAAACCAGGGCTAAACCAGGACTAAACCAAGACTAAACCAGGGCTAAACCAGGGCTAAACCAGGACTAAACCAGGACTAAACCAGGACTAAACCAGGGCTAAACCAGGACTAAACCAGGTCTAAACCAGGACTAAACCAGGACTAAACCAGGGCTAAACCAGGACTAAACCAGGTCTAAACCAGGTCTAAACCAGGGCTAAACCAGGACTAAACCAGGACTAAACCAGGGCTAAACCAGGACTAAACCAGGGCTAAACCAGGACTAAACAGGGCTAAACCAGGACTAAACCAGGACTAAACCAGGACTAAACCAGGACTAAACCAGGGCTAAACCAGGACTAAACCAGGTCTAAACCAGGACTAAACCAGGACTAAACCAGGTCTAAACCAGGACTAAACCAGGTCTAAACCAGGTCTAAACCAGGACTAAACCAGGACTAAACCAGGACTAAACCAGGGCTAAACCAGGACTAAACCAGGACTAAACCAGGGCTAAACCAGGACTAAACCAGGTCTAAACCAGGTCTAAACCAGGGCTAAACCAGGACTAAACCAGGACTAAACCAGGGCTAAACCAGGACTAAACCAGGTCTAAACCAGGTCTAAACCAGGACTAAACCAGGACTAAACCAGGGCTAAACCAGGGCTAAACCAGGACTAAACCAGGACTAAACCAGGACTGAACCAGGACTAAACCAGGACTAAACCAGGGCTAAACCAGGACTGAACCAGGACTGAACCAGGACTAAACCAGGACTAAACCAGGACTAAACCAGGACTGAACCAGGACTAAACCAGGACTAAACCAGGACTAAACCAGGGCTAAACCCGGACTAAACCAGGGCTAAACCAGGACTAAACCAGGGCTAAACCCGGACTAAACCCGGACTAAACCAGGACTAAACCAGGGCTAAACCCGGACTGAACCAGGACTAAACCAGGGCTAAACCAGGACTAAACCAGGACTAAACCAGGGCTAAACCTGGACTAAACCAGGACTAAACCAGGACTAAACCAGGACTAAACCAGGACTAAACCAGGACTAAACCAGGGCTAAACCCGGACTAAACCAGGGCTAAACCAGGACTAAACCAGGGCTAAACCAGGGCTAAACCAGGACTAAACCAGGGCTAACCCAGGACTAAACCTGGACTAAACCAGGACTAAACCAGGGCTAAACCAGGACTAAACCAGGACTAAACCAGGGCTAAACCAGGACTAAACCAGGGCTAAACCAGGGCTAAACCAGGACTAAACCAAGACTAAACCAGGGCTAAACCAGGACTAAACCAGGACTAAACCAGGACTAAACCAGGACTAAACCAGGACTAAACCAAGCCTAAACCAGGACTAAATGAGGACTAAACCAGGGCTAAACCAGGTCTAAACCAGGTCTAAACCAGGGCTAAACCAGGTCTAAACCAGGTCTAAACCAGGACTAAACCAGGACTAAACCAGGGCTAAACCAGGACTAAACAGGGCTAAACGAGGACTAAACCAGGACTAAACCAGGACTAAACCAGGGCTAAACCAGGACTAAACCAGGTCTAAACCAGGTCTAAACCAGGACTAAACCAGGACTAAACCAGGACTAAACCAGGACTAAACCAGGACTAAACCAGGACTAAACCAGGACTAAACCAGGTCTAAACCAGGACTAAACCGGGACTAAACCGGGGCCAAACCGGGATTAAACCGGGACTAAACCGGGATTAAACCGGGACTAAACCGGGACTAAACCAGGGCTAAACCCGGACTAAACCAGGACTAAACCCGGACTAAACCAGGACTAAACCCGGACTAAACCAGGACTAAACCAGGGCTAAACCAGGACTAAACCAGGGCTAAACCAGGACTAAACCAGGACTAAACCAGGGCTAAACCCGGACTAAACCAGGGCTAAACCAGGACTAAACCAGGACTAAACCAGGGCTAAACCAGGACTAAACCAGGACTAAACCAGGACTAAACCAGGACTAAACCAGGACTAAACCAGGACTAAACCAGGACTAAACCAGGTCTAACCCAGGACTAAACCAGGTCTAAACCAGGGCTAAACCAGGACTAAACCAGGACTAAACCAGGTCTAAACCAGGACTAAACCAGGTCTAAACCAGGACTAAACCAGGTGTAAACCAGGTCTAAACCAGGGCTAAAGCAGGACTAAACCAGGTCTAAACCAGGACTAAACCAGGACTAAACCAGGTCTAAACCAGGACTAAACCAGGACTAAACCAGGCCTAAACCAGGGCTAAACCAGGGCTAAACCAGGACTAAACCAGGACTAAACCAGGACTAAACCAGGTCTAAACCAGGACTAAACCAGGTCTAAACCAGGACTAAACCAGGACTAAACCAGGTCTAAACCAGGACTAAACCAGGGCTAAACCAGGGCTAAACCAGGGCTAAACCAGGACTAAACAGGACTAAACCAGGACTAAACCAGGGCTAAACCAGGACTAAACCAGGTCTAAACCAGGACTAAACCAGGACTAAACCAGGTCTAAACCAGGACTAAACCAGGTCTAAACCAGGTCTAAACCAGGACTAAACCAGGACTAAACCAGGACTAAACCAGGTCTAAACCAGGACTAAACCAGGACTAAACCAGGACTAAACCGGGTCTAAACCAGGACTAAACCAGGACTAAACCAGGTCTAAACCAGGACTAAACCAGGACTAAACCAGGACTAAACCAGGTCTAAACCAGGACTAAACCAGGTCTAAACCAGGTCTAAACCAGGACTAAACCAGGGCTAAACCAGGACTGAACCAGGACTAAACCAGGACTAAACCAGGACTAAACCAGGGCCAAACCAGGGCTAAACCAGGGCTAAACCAGGGCTAAACCAGGACTAAACCAGGACTAAACCAGGGCTAAACCAGGGCTAAACCAGGACTAAACCAGGGCTAAACCAGGACTAAACCAGGACTAAACCAGGACTAAACCAGGACTAAACCAGGACTAAACCAGGACTGAACCAGGACTAAACCAGGGCTAAACCAGGACTAAACCAGGACTGAACCAGGACTGAACCAGGACTAAACCAGGACTAAACCAGGACTAAACCAGGACTGAACCAGGACTAAACCAGGACAAAACCAGGACTAAACCAGGACTAAACCAGGACTAAACCAGGGCTAAACCCGGACTAAACCAGGGCTAAACCAGGACTAAACCAGGGCTAAACCCGGACTAAACCAGGACTAAACCAGGACTAAACCAGGACTAAACCAGGACTAAACCGGGACTAAACCAGGATTAAACCAGGACTAAACCAGGACTAAACCAGGACTAAACCAGGACTGAACCAGGACTAAACCAGGACAAAACCAGGACTAAACCAGGACTAAACCAGGACTAAACCAGGACTAAACCAGGACTAAACCAGGACTAAACCAGGACTAAACCAGGGCTAAACCAGGACTAAACCAGGACTAAACCAGGACTAAACCAGGGCTAAACCAGGACTAAACCAGGTCTAAACCAGGACTAAACCAGGACTAAACCAGGGCTAAACCAGGTCTAAACCAGGACTAAACCAGGGCTAAACCAGGGCTAAACCAGGACTAAACCAGGACTAAACCAGGGCTAAACCAGGACTAAACAGGGCTAAACCAGGACTAAACCAGGACTAAACCAGGACTAAACCAGGGCTAAACCAGGACTAAACCAGGTCTAAACCAGGACTAAACCAGGACTAAACCAGGTCTAAACCAGGACTAAACCAGGTCTAAACCAGGTCTAAACCAGGACTAAACCAGGACTAAACCAGGACTAAACCAGGACTAAACCAGGTCTAAACCAGGACTAAACCAGGTGTAAACCAGGTCTAAACCAGGGCTAAAGCAGGACTAAACCAGGTCTAAACCAGGTCTAAACCAGGACTAAACCAGGACTAAACCAGGTCTAAACCAGGACTAAACCAGGACTAAACCAGGCCTAAACCAGGGCTAAACCAGGGCTAAACCAGGACTAAACCAGGACTAAACCAGGACTAAACCAGGTCTAAACCAGGTCTAAAGCAGGACTAAACCAGGTCTAAACCAGGTCTAAACCAGGACTAAACCAGGACTAAACCAGGTCTAAACCAGGGCTAAACCAGGACTAAACCAGGGCTAAACCAGGACTAAACCAGGACTAAACCAGGACTAAACCAGGTCTAAACCAGGTCTAAAGCAGGACTAAACCAGGTCTAAACCAGGACTAAACCAGGTCTAAACCAGGTCTAAACCAGGACTAAACCAGGTCTAAAGCAGGACTAAACCAGGTCTAAACCAGGACTAAACCAGGTCTAAACCAGGTCTAATGCAGGACTAAACCAGGTCTAAACCAGGTCTAAAGCAGGACTAAACCAGGTCTAAACCAGGACTAAACCAGGACTAAACCAGGTCTAAACCAGGTCTAAACCAGGACTAAACCAGGACTAAACCAGGTCTAAACCAGGTCTAAAGCAGGACTAAACCAGGTCTAAACCAGGACTAAACCAGGACTAAACCAGGTCTAAACCAGGTCTAAAGCAGGACTAAACCAGGTCCAATCCAGGACTAAACCAGGTCTAAACCAGGTCTAATGCAGGACTAAACCAGGTCTAAACCAGGTCTAAAGCAGGACTAAACCAGGTCTAAACCAGGACTAAACCAGGTCTAAACCAGGACTAAACCAGGACTAAACCAGGTCTCAGTTCGTCCTTTGTTGATTTGAATTATTTCTTTTGGCTGAATTAAAACCCCAAACACTGTGACTGTTAAACTGATGTATGTGTTTTCTGTGAGGCCCTTTCAAAATAAACCCTGATGTGTTTCCTGAGGCCCTTTCAAAATAAACCCTGATGTGTTTCCTGAGGCCCTTTCAAAATAAACCCTGATGTGTTTCCTGAGGCCCTTTCAAAATAAACCCTGATGTGTTTCCTGAGGCCCTTTCAAAATAAACCTTGATGTGTTTCCTGAGGCCCTTTCAAAATAAACCCTGATGTGTTTCCTGAGGCCCTTTCAAAATAAACCTTGATGTGTTTCCTGAGGCCCTTTCAAAATAAACCCTGATGTGTTTCCTGAGGCCCTTTCAAAATAAACTCTCATCCTTATGTCAGAGTCCGAGTTCAGAGGGAAAACACTTTAGAACTTTAAATCACGTCGAGATGGAGCGAAAACGTGTTAAAAATGTTCAGACGTCGTATTTCTGTCGACTCTTCGTGAATCAAGATCGAACCGAGCGGAGAAACCCAAACATTTAAACCCTGTCGCCACGGCAATGTAACTCTGCGGAGCGGCGGCATGGGAAAGTACCAAAACTACAACACAGAGGCCTGGAGACTGACCTGGTTTAGTCCCACATTAGGCCTGGTTTAGTCCTAGTTTAGACCTGGTTTAGTCCTAGATCAGACCTGGTTTAGTCCTGGTTTAGGCCTGGTTTAGTCCTAGTTTAGACCTGGTTTAGTCCAAGTTTAGACCGGGAATAGTCCTGTTATAGGCCTGGTTTAGTCCTAGTTTAGACCTGGTTTAGTCCTATCTTAGACCCTAAATAGACCTGTTATAGGCCTGGTTTAGTCTTAGTTCAGTCCTGGTTTAGTCCTAGATTAGACCTGTTATAGACCCGGTTTAGACCTGGTTTAGTCTGGTGACAGTCTGTAAACCGGATCTTTGGAGGTTCTTGGAGTGAACACGTCTGTTCTCCAAACTGTTCACCTCAGATGTTCCAGTCGTTTCAGGTGTTTGTTTGTTTCCACGTGTGTGTTTGTGTGTGTTCAGCGCGAGCAGGAGAACGCTCTGTGTCGCCTGAAGAAGCAGCAGCAGGAGCTCGAGGTCATGAGGCTCAAGTATCTGAGCGCTGAGGAACGAAAGATCACGGGGCAAGAACGAGACGAGCTGGAGGAGATCAAGAACGAGATCAAAAGGTGAGAATGAGGAAAAGAACCAGATCAACAGGTGAGAACGAGGAAAAGAACCAGATCAACAGGTGAGAACAAGGAAAAGAACCAGATCAACAGGTGAGAACGAGGAAAAGAACCAGATCAACAGGTGAGAACGAGAAAAAGAACCAGATCAACAGGTCAGAACGAGGAAAAGAACCAGATCAACAGGTGAGAACGAGAAAAAGAACCAGATCAACAGGTGAGAACGAGAAAAAGAACCAGATCAACAGGTGAGAACGAGGAAAAGAACCAGATCAACAGGTGAGAACGAGGAAAAGAACCAGATCAACAGGTGAGAACGAGAAAAAGAACCAGATCAACAGGTGAGAACGAGAAAAAGAACCAGATCAACAGGTGAGAACGAGGAAAAGAACCAGATCAACAGGTGAGAACGAGAAAAAGAACCAGATCAACAGGTCAGAACGAGGAAAAGAACCAGATCAACAGGTGAGAACGAGAAAAAGAACCAGATCAACAGGTGAGAATGAGAAGAACTGGGGGATGTCAAAAACCACCGAGATTGAGAACAAGAAAAAGAGAAAGGAGGAGAAGAATGAAGGGAGGAAGAGAGGAGAAAAAGGTCACAGGTCAAGAGTGGGAGGAGCTAGAGATGAAGAACCAGATGAACAAAAGCCTTTATCGGCGGTGACCCTGCGTTTGTTAGTGTTACTGTGGCACTTTCAAGGCGATAAAAATCCAGCACAGCATCTTTAAAGCTGAACTCGGGCACTTCTGAAGCTAAAGTCCGTCACTAGAGGAGGTGGAATTCTGTCCGAAGCCAAAAAAACTGCACAGATCAGTGTTTCCTCGGCGGAGATCTCACTGTGTGTGAGTCTGTCAAGGCAACAAACTAGTGTAGTGATGGGGGCAAGTTCTGAACTAGTGCAGTGATGGGGGCAAGTTCTGAACTTCCAGGTAAAACACCAATTTGCTTCACACTGAAGAAGTTTAACTCCACTTTAACCCATCTGACAACAGCCACGAGTCTAACAAACCAAACGCTCTGCCTGGTTCACTCATTAGTGTCTGGAAACGTTAGAAAACAACTTTATAAGCACCTCACACTTCCCTCTGCTGATTTCCCACTGCACAGGCCAAAGCCCAAAAGACTCGATCGTCGACTCCAGAAGCAGATGGGTTAAAGTGTTAAGTTAAGCTTCTTCAGTCTGAAGCAAATTGGTGTTTTACCTGGAAGTTCAGAACTTGCCCCCATCACTACACTAGTTCAGAACTTGCCCCCATCACTACACTAGTTCAGAACTTGCCCCCATCACTACACTAGTTCAGAACTTGCCCCCATCACTACACTAGTTCAGAACTTGCCCCCATCACTACACTAGTTTGTTGCCTTGACAGACTCACTGCCACTGTGAGATCTCCGCTGAGGAAACACTGATCTGTGCCGTTTTTTTGTCTTCTGACAGAATTCCACCTCCTCTAGTGACGGACTTTAGCTTCAGACGTGCCCGAGTTCAGCTTTAAATCCTCAGATGCAGCGTCCTCGTCCTTAAATACTCGTTTTTGTGTTTTTCAGGTTGAAGGATGAACGGCAAGTCCCCGCCCCCTCGCCCTCTGGCCCCGCCCCCTCGCCCTCAGGCCCCGCCCCCTCGCTCTCAGGCCCCGCCCCCTCGTCATCTCTCGGTGACGGACATTTGAGCGACCACCTGAGCCGACTCCTGGACGAGAGAGACACCCTGCTGAGGACCGGAGTTTACACCCACGACGACTGGATCATCTCCGAGCTCAACCGGCACATACAGGAAGCGATGAAGGGACACTGACCAATCAGAGGAGGCCACGGAGGGGCACGGACCAATCAGAGCAGAGGGACAAACAGATGGATTTAAATATTAATATTAAATCTAAACTCCGCCCACACACGCACTTCAAACAAAGCTGGGCGGGGCCTGATTCAGGGGGCGGGGCCTGGAGGCATAAGAAACGCTCTGATTGGTCTAAAGGGTGTCCACAGTCAAAGCTCCGCCCCTGCCGCACCTTGAACGCTGAGTTTGGAGGACTTTGGAGCAGCCGACAAGCTCCTGAAATCACCGTCTTCAGAGTTTAGCAGCAAAAAAGCTGCGAGTTTGAGTTTAGTTCCAGATTCCCTCGTTCGTGAGGCTTTTGTAGAAACTGTGAATGTTTTATTTTGTTATTTATGAATTTCACAGATTTGTTTTTAAAGTAAATTTGAAACAGACTCGTCCAGTTTGATCGTCTGATTTTTTTCCCCGCAGATCTGCACAGAAACAAAAGGATCGTTTTTCAGACTGTTCTATTTTCATTCTCTGGACTCTGCACAAACACAAGCAGAAAGAGACCGAACCACTGAGGGCCCAATATTTCACCTTCAGGTTTAAAGGCTCGTTTAAATATTGATGTTTTTACGTTTTCTCCCGTGTTCTAACGCCGCTCCTCGTCACAAACCTGCCCGAAGAGGTTTTACACTCATCCATGTTTGAGTCATCTAGAGATCTCTCCCAGGCGTCACAAACCAGGAAGAGGTTTACAAACATCCAACTGTCGTAAGTCTGACAAAACGGAGGAAAACTGAGAAAATGTCCCAGTTTTCTTCATCTCCGAGTCACTGTAGTGTTCGGTTGTGTTCGGATCATCAGTTACAGCCAGACCTCTGTCTCCTGTCTTTTCTCTCTGGTTGTTGTCTCTTATTTCTCTCTTTTCTCTCTTGTTGTAATCTCTCTTATTTCTCTTTTCTCTCTCTTTTCTGTCTTTTCTCTCTTGTTGTCTCTTATTTTTCTCTTTTCAGTCTTTTCTCTCTTATTGTAATCTCTCTTATTTCTCTTTCCTCCCTTATCTGTCTCTTTCTCTCTTGTTATTGTCTCTCTTATTTCTCTCTTCTGTTTTTTCTCTCGTAATCTCTTTTCTCTCTTTTCTGTCTTTTCTCTCTCTTGTTGTAATCTCTCTTAATTCTCTTTTCTGTCTCTTTTGTCTTTCTCTCCTGTCTCTTCTCTTTTTCTCTCTTCTGTCTCTTTGTAATCTTTCTTTCTCTTTTCTGTTCTCTCTTCTGTTTTCTTGTTGTTATCTTTTTTCTCTCTGCTCAGTCTTCATTTTACCAACCATCATATTTACCATATTTTTCTGACTCGCACTTTTGGGAAATGTATTTTATAAAATCAGAGGCCGAGAACATTTCATCCTGAAAGGCGAGTTCTACAAGTTATAGTGATAAAAACAACCAAATAGAGAAGAATCTGTGTATCATTCGTTCGTTCGTTTTTCTATATCGAACGAAAAAACAACTCTTTTCTTTATTATTTGCCTCTAAAACCAAAATGAAAAAACAGATGATTTGTTTTTTCATTTTTGATTCATAAATATGCTTCATATATTCGTTTTATGGGCTGTCAGTGTGAACATGTAAGATATAAGTCGCAGAAACCACCCAAACCCTGAAAAAAAGGTGCGATTTATAGTCTGAAAAATGCGGCAGTTCAGTGGGTTTGATCACAGTCGCTCCAGAGTCGGGAAATACTCCGGAATTCTCCAAACGTCCTCCCGGTTTGTGACGTGAAGTGAATAGAGCCGATTCTCCGTAAATCCACAAAAACACGACACAAACCCCGATGTGACGCGGGAGTTTCGTTAGCATTAGCATTAGCATTAGCGTGTGCCGGGGTCGCGCTCTGAAGGGGGAGCGACTCAGCGCGGGGAGTTTTGGGGCGAATTTCACACTTTTAAACCAATAAAAACTCGACAAACTGTAAAAATGTGACGTGTTACGGTGAAAACCCCACAGGAGCTCCTTCACGATTCTGACGAACCTCAGTCACCTGTTCGTCTCCATGGAGATGTTCTTGCTTTGCCTGGAATGTTCCGCAGTGGGGCTTTGAGTTGAGCTCGATGACGATAACAGTTTGGCTTTAGTATCGTTCTTAATTGTGTTTTGGCGTCTCCAGATGTGAAATGTGCGGCTTGTTTGTCTTTTCGGTGGGTTCTTAAACGATCTCTGCGTTTCGGCCTCATTTCGTCTGAATCCGAGTGAAATATTTTCGGATTTGCATAATTCCCACGGCCCCGAGTCGTGAGAGTTCGTCTGCGGTTCGTTCCCACTTCAGCCGCACCTGGTTTTCATTTAAAACACACTTTTTTCTCTGTTTTTCTTTGAGTTTTTTTCACTTTTTGAGCCTCGAGTTTTTGTGTCGACAGGAAATTCCTCTGGACTCAATCGTTACGTCCACTTTAAACCCATTACACAGAGAGGAGGAGGAGAGAGGAGAGGAGGAGGAGAGGAGGAGAGGAAAACCCCATTACACCGAGAGGAGGAGGAGAGAGGAGGAGGAGAGAGGAGAGGAGGAGAGGAAAACCCCATTACACAGAGAGGAGGAGGAGAGAGGAGAGGAGGAGGAAAACCCCATTACACAGAGAGGAGGAGGAGAGAGGAGAGGAGGAGGAGAGGAGAGGAAAACCCCATTACACAGAGAGGAGGAGGAGAGAGGAGAGGAGGAGGAGAGGAGGAGAGGAAAGGAAAACCCCATTACACCGAGAGGAGGAGAGGAGAGAGGAAAGGAGAGGAGAGGAGGAGAGAGGAGAGGAGGAGAGGAGGGGAGGAGAGGAAAACCCCATTACACCGAGAGGAGGAGAGAGGAGAGGAGGAGGAGAGAGGAGGAGAGGAGAAGAGAGGAAAACCCCATTACACAGAGAGGAGGAGAGAGGAGGAGAGGAGAGGAAAACCCCATTACACGGAGAGGAGGAGAGGAGAGAGGAAAACCCCATTACACGGAGAGGAGGAGGAGAGAGGAGGAGAGGAAAACCCCATTACACAGAGAGGAGGAGGAGAGAGGAGGAGAGGAGAGGAAAACCCCATTACACAGAGAGGAGGAGAAAAGAGGAGGAGGAGGAGGAGAGAGGAGGAGAGGAGAGGAAAACCCCATTACACAGAGAGGAGGAGAAAAGAGGAGGAGGAGAGAGGAGGAGAGGAGAGGAAAACCCCATTACACAGAGAGGAGGAGAAAAGAGGAGGAGAGAGGAGAACCCCATTACACTGAGAGGAGGAGGAGAGGAGAGGAGGAAAGAGGAGGAAAACCCCATTACACAGAGAGGAGGAGAAAGGAGAGGAGGAGGAGGAGAGAGGAGGAAAACCCCATTACACCGAGAGGAGGAGAGGAGGAGAGAGGAGGAGGAGAGAGGAGGAAAACCCCATTACACCAAGAGGAGGAGAGAGGAGAGGAGGAGGAGAGAGGAGGAAACCCCATTACACCGAGAGGAGGAGAAAAGAGGAGGAGAGAGGAAGGGAGGAGGAGAAAGGAGGAGAGTGGAGGGGGAGGAGAGGAGGAGGAGTGGAGAAGAGAGGAGGAGGAGGAGAGAGGAGAAGAGGAGGAGAGCCCGATTACACCAGGAGGAGTAAAAAAGAGGAGAAAATAGGAGGAGAGCCCCATTACACTGAGGGAAGGAGACAGAGGGAGGAGGGAGGGAGCGAAAGGAGATAGTGAGAAAAGAGGAGTAGAAGAGTAGAATGAGAGAGAGAGGAGGAGAAACCCTCATCGCACTAAGTAAAAAAGAGGAGTGAGGGAGTGAGACCCATAACGGAGGGAGGGAGAGAGAGAGAACACCATTACAGTGAGGAAGGAGAGATGGAGGAGCGTCCTTCTCTCCTCCCTCAGAAGTTTTCACTGTTTCCTCTTTTATAAAATGTGTTTATTTTCTTTCTTTCCTCTTTCGTGTGTTCCCTCAGTTCTGTCGTTCTCACTCGTCTCCACCAGGGGGCGTCCTGATCCTGCGGAGCCGCTTCAGCCTCACACAGGAACAAGAGCAGAGGAAATGTCCCGCACTGAGGCTTTAACTCTGCCCTGTCCTCCCCAGAATCCGCCCTGCACTCGTTCACTTCATTCACACGTTTCCTGCACAGTTACACCTCGTGATGTCATCAGGTGGTGCCGTTTGAGCTGCAGAACCTCGACGAGAGCGAACTTTAAAACCACAGAGCAGCACCACCTGATGACGTCACGCACCCGATGACCTCACGCACGCTGCGACCAATCAGGAGCCGAAGTCAAAAGTGAACTTGAGCTTTATTTCCGTTGGAACAAACTTTTTGACTTTTTGGTTTAATTTGATTTTTAAAAAAAAAGACAGTTTCATGCAACAAGTTCAACAAAACGTCAGACACGTGATTATCCTCAGGAGCCGCGTCACTTCCTGTTCACTTCCTGTTTTACGCAGGAATCACCGCTCGACTCGCGACTCTTCAGGTGCGGTTAAACTGTGACATGCTATGCTAACGCTAATGCTAACGCTAATCAAAGCGGCTAACAGAACATAAACCCTCAGGATCAGTAAAGTCTCTAAATGTGAAAAATCCAACACTTTTCTGTCGTTTTATTAAGTTACAGACAAGTGTTTAACGTTCACATGTGTTTAGCCTGTGGTTTAGCATTAGCGTTAGCATTAGCGTTAGCATTAGCCGTGTTGTTTACAGATTGGATTGGAGTGGATTCAGCAGAAACGCTCCCGCTGCTCGTGAAGTTCAACTGGGAAAATATCCGCCCTCCTAGAGCCGAACTTTGGGTTTTACTTTTGAAGTTTACGAGCTCGAAGTCGAATTTCCGAGATCACGTGAAAGAAGAAATAAACAGGAAGCAAAGGCAAGTAAACAGGAAGTAAACAGGAAGTGAGCGCGTTTAGTTCCTGGTTCATTTTCTGCATTTGCATCAAGACAAAAGATGTTTCACTTTTTATAAAAACATTATTTTCTACAATGACTCAAAAAAAGTCAAACGTGGGTCCGTTCTTCCAAGTGAAACATCCTTCAGTTTTTGGTAACGTTTATTTTTGGTAGAGTTCGTTTTTGGTTTGGTGTTTTTGGTTTTGTAGTTTTCTTGGACACAAACAGAACCGTAAAGCTTTTGAAACTCAGGCACAAACACTGGACTGTGCTTTTGTTCGGTCGTATTTACAATTTTACACTTTTACATTTTTAACTTTGGCAAAAAAACGGCAGATCTTTGGACGTTCATGAGCAGGTCTGGAACAGGAGGCACGAGTCAAACGTCTGAGGAAAACGTGAAATATTTGAACATCCAGAGTCGTTTTGTTTCTTTGTGCTTTCTGCTTGTGCGTGAGTGTGTGGCACAGTGGGTTAAGCGTCTGACCCCCAACCGCAGAGTCACAGGTTCAAACGAGGGCTGCACGATAACGGAGAATATTAAAGCCTGTAAAGAACACGTGTATTTGACTAAACTGGGTCCAAATTAAAGCTCAAACTCTCTGAAACAGATTTTTTCTGTGTTTAAAAACATAAAAAAAAACAGAATTAGTTCATTTGAAACAGTTTGCGGTCGTCCAAAGTTCTTCCTCACTAATCCGGTTTCCCGCGGTATCACAAAGTAGCAGCGGTATCGGTTTCTTTACCGTCATTATAAAAATCTGCGTCAGGAGCTAAACCCACAGCAGGACTTCCTCCCTCCGCTCTCTCTCCTCTTCAAACGTGGCTCCGCTCGGAGATTTCCCTCCACACGCAGCAGGAAGAAGAAAAAACCTGACTGACGCTTCGTGTGGATGTGGAGCCCAAAAGTTTGTGATGGAGACGTTTTATTGAAGCCGAGAGTCGAGAGGGGACGAGGCTGAAGAGGAGAAAGTTCCTGAGGTGAAGTCAGACTTTCACGGAGGAGACGGTAAAGAACAATTTATGGTTCTGATCCAAACGTGTTTGTGTGGACGTGCGGCTCCCGAACTTTCTACCGACGCCTCAAAACGCCGCAGACATAAGGGCTGTGATTGGTCCTCTGCCGCAGACATAAGGGCTGTGATTGGTCCTCTGCCGCAGACACAAGGGCTGTGATTGGTCCTCTGCACCGCTCTACATCTCCTCCTCATTCTAGACTCTGAGGAATAATGTGTTTAATGCAGCTTTAAACATTTGTTTACGTTTTACACAAACCAAACTTCAAAGCGCATGGCTCATTTGCATACAGCTCATTTGCATACAGCTCATTTGCATACAGCTCATTTGCATACAGTATAAGTGCTGATAAAAACAGCTCGTGCTCTGATGCTGCAAAGTTTGGTTTGATCAGAACTTGTGCCTCATCTTCAAATCTAAAGCTGCTGTTCTGTTTCTGAAGGTTTAGGAGCAGATACAGAATAATTCTGAATGAGTCACAGTAAAATAAAGCCGGGAAAATGTGAGACGGTTTAACGGGATCAACATTTGGATACCGCCCAATCCTAGTTCAGACCGTAGCGTTTTGGGCGTCTCTAGTTGGAGCCTTTGCATTTGGGTTCAGACGCCTCTGTTTTGGACGCTGTGGACGAACAGGAGAAGAATACTTGTGAGTCCAGGACGTCGTCGTGTTTTCCCAGTCGAGCGAGTGACTTCAGTGTATTTATGACATAAATCATAAATAAAATAAATCATCATCAGCAGAGCCGATCGAGGGCGGAGTGTTTATATTTACCCTCCGCTCACGACACGGCTCAGATTTCTTACTCTGACCTGCGGGAAGTCGACTCCATCAAACTCAAACCTGCACAAAAACTGTGGTGAGCGTTTGTGCTGCAAAAAGTTCAGTTTGTGATTCTGGTTCTTCAGATATTCACAGTTTTATTTTGGTCGATGACGTCGTCCAGAACCTCAGAATGTGAAACAGCCTCAGAACAGGAAGAAAATGGAGTCAAACGTTTGTATTTGGTTTGTGCTGTTTTGTGCTGTGACAGTTTCATTTTCATTTTTTTTTTAGGAAAAGTCTGTGTTATTATAAAATCTGAATCAAAAGCAAATGACTAAAGACAAACAGACTTTTCCTCAGCCTCAGGTCGTTTCTCTTCTCTAGTTTTGTGGAGTTTGTCTCCGTCAGCTGAGCAGAAATGACGTCCTATAATTACCACAGAAATAATAATGAAGAATTTTAGAAATAAACTCACACAAATGAAACTGTCACAGCACAAAACAGCACAAACCAAATACAAACGATTGACATCATTTTCTTCTGTTTTGAGGCTGTTTCACATTCTGAGGTTCTGGACGACGTCATCGACCAAAATAAAACTGTGAATATCTGAAGAACCAGAATCACAAACTGAACTAAAGCAGCACAAACGATGGACACAGTTTTTGTGCAGGTTTGAGTTTGATGAGGCGACTTCACAGATTTCTTGCTCTGGGGTTTGTGGCTCTTGGGTCTTTCTCCTTCTTCCGGGTAATAACGTCGTTCTCAAACGTCCCTGACTTCAGCTCTTTCACCTTCTGAAGGTCCAGAGCGTCCGACGCCCGAACGACGCCGTAAAAACTTTGCGCATAAACTCGCCGCTCTGACGCATCTGAACACAGCGTAATTATTCACGCCGTGAGTTTATGAGCACTTTACACTCTCACCGACCAGAGCGGAGTCCAACTAGCATGCTAACAGTGCACTTCCTGATTCACAGACAGTAAAACTCTTTAAACTCGGACGCAGACGGAACAGAGGACAGATTCAGAGCCGCTCAAACCTTCGATCTGCACTGAGACACGCGGGGGAAAAGATCCCTATATCGTGCAGCCCTGGTTCAAACACCAGCCCAGAGTTTAATGTCGTTGTGCCCTTGAGCAGGACACTCCAGACCCTCTTTGCCCGTGTGAGGCCCAAACAGCGGCCCCGCCCCGGCCCCTGAACTGTCACGGGTGTTTTATGAATAAAACTCGACTCTTGTTTCATCGGAAGATCTTTGGACTTTACCCCAGATGCCCTCCCAGGTTTGTGCTTCGGAGCGCTTCCTGTTTCAGACCTGCAGAGTTAAAACAGGAAGTCGTCGTCTTCGTTAAAAAAACATGCATCAGAACAGAACTCCTTCAAAATAAGAGTGAAGCTTTAGTCCTTTCAAAGTAAAAGTGCAGAGCAGGATATGAGCCGCATAAATACACCTTTCATTTTCTACATTTTGGTTTCAGTTCAAACTTTGGTCGAACAAACTTTGGCTTCGTCACTTTCTCTGGACCCGGTCTGGACCCGGTCTGGACCCGGTCTGGACCCGGTCTGGACCCGGTCTGGACCCGGTCTGGACCCGGTCTGGACCCGGCTCGGACTTTGGACCCGGTCTGGACCCGGCTCGGACCCGGTAAAGCTACGAGAGGGTTTGTTTGGGTTTCAGCGTTTACTCCGGGGTCAGAGGCTCTTTGGACTAAAGTTTAAAAGTGTCTTTGTACAAAACACCGACGCAGGAGGAGGTGGAGCAGCAGGAGGAGCTGGAGGAGGTGGAACAGCAGCAGGAGGAGGTGGAGCAGCAGGAGGAGCAGAAGGAAGAGGAGGAATTGCAGGAGGAGCAGCAGGAGCAGAAGGAAGAGGAGGAATTGCAGGAGGAGCAGCAGGAGCAGAAGGAAGAGGAGGTGGAACAGTAGAAGGAGGAGGTGGAGCAGCAGGAGGAGGAGCAGCTCTCTTTGGTTTGGTGATGAGCTCCTTCAGTCTGAGCAGGTTTGAGGGAAACTCGGGGACAGTTCCACATCTTCATCAGTTTGAAATCCCACAATTAAAGCTGCACTGTGGAACTTTGCAGGAGCTGCAGTCTCCGTGACGACGAGCAGGCGGCAGAACCTCCCCTGGAAACGTCTGAGAGGAGTCAGGGGGAGTCAGGAGGAGGAGAGAGGAGTCAGGGGGAGGAGAGAGGAGTCAGGCGGAGAGAGGAGGAGTCAGGGGGAGTCAGGAGGAGGAGGAGAGAGGAGGAGTCAGGTGGAGAGAGGAGGAGTCAGGCGGAGACAGGAGGAGTCACGGGGAGTCAGGAGGAGGAGGAGAGAGGAGGAGTCAGGCGGAGAGAGGAGGAGGAGTCAGGCGGAGACAGGAGGAGTCACGGGGAGTCAGGAGGAGGAGGAGAGAGAAGGAGTCAGGTGGAGAGAGGAGGAGTCAGGAGGAGGAGAGAGGAGTCAGGGGGAGGAGAGAGGAGTCAGGCGGAGAGAGGAGGAGTCAGGGGGAGTCAGGAGGAGGAGGAGAGAGGAGGAGTCAGGTGGAGAGAGGAGGAGTCAGGGGGAGGAGAGAGGTGGAGTCAGGGGGAGTCAGGAGGAGAAGAGAGGAGGAGTCGGGTGGAGAGAGGAGGAGTCAGGGGGAGGAGAGAGGAGGAGTCAGGCGGAGAGAGGAGGAGGAGTCAGGCGGAGACAGGAGGAGTCACGGGGAGGAGTCAGGCGGAGAGAGGAGTCAGGAGGAGGAGAGAGGAGGAGTCAGGCGGAGAGAGGAGGAGTCACGGGGAGGAGTCAGGTGGAGAGAGGAGGAGTCAGGGGGAGGAGAGAGGAGGAGTCAGGCGGAGAGAGGAGGAGGAGTCAGGCGGAGACAGGAGGAGTCACGGGGAGGAGTCAGGCGGAGAGAGGAGGAGTCAGGAGGAGGTTCTTTGGTTCAGCTAAGGTCGGATTCTGCCTCCTGATTGGTCGGTGGTGGTTCTGGCTCCTGATTGGTCGGTGGTGGTTCTGGCTCCTGATTGGTCGGTGGTGGTTCTGGCTCCTGATTGGTCGTCTCAGTCGACCTCGATGGACTCGGACTCGTTCAGGGGTTTGCACTCGTTCGGGAGGCGCTGGTGACGGCTCAGCTGAGTCGCCTGAGTGAAGCTCCGGTCACAGCGCTCACACCTGAGGGTCAGAAACAGGAGAGGGGTCAGAAACAGGGTCAGAAACAGGAGGGTCAGATACAGGGTCAGAAACAGGAGAGGGGTCAGAAACAGGGTCGGAAACAGGAGAGGGGTCAGAAACAGGAGGGTCAGAAACAGGAGAAAGGTCAGAAACAGGAGAGGGGTCAGAAACAGGAGAGGGGTCGGAAACAGGAGAAAGGTCAGAAACAGGAGAGTGGTCAGAAACAGGAGGGGGGTCAGAAACAGGGTCAGAAACAGGAGAAAGGTCAGAAACAGGAGATGGGTCAGAAATAGGGTCAGGAACAGGAGAAAGGTCAGAAACAGGGTCGGAAACACGTGGGTCATAAACAGGAGAGGGGTCAGAAACAAGAGGACAGGGTCAGAAACAAGAGGACAGGGTCAGAAACAGGAGAAAAGAATAAAGGTACGATCAGTTCATTTTGTCAGTTTTTTTCTGTTGTCTGTTTATTATCTGGTTTAGTCCTGGTCTAGTCCTGGTTTAGTCCTGGTTTTAGTCCTGGTTTTAGTCCTGGTTTTAGTCCTGGTCTAGTCCTGGTCTAGTCCTTTTTTAGTCCTGGTTTTAGTCCTGGTTTTAGTCCTGGTCTAGTCCTGGTCTAGTCCTGGTTTAGTCCTGGTTTTAGTCCTGGTCTAGTCCTGGTCTAGTCCTGGTTTAGTCCTGGTTTTAGTCCTGGTTTTAGTCCTGGTCTAGTCCTGGTCTAGTCCTCGTTTAGTCCTGGTTTAGTTCTGGTCTAGTCCTGGTCTAGTTCTGGTCTAGTCCTGGTCTAGTCCTGGTCTAGTCCTGGTTTCGTCCTGTTTTAGTCCTGGTCTAGTCCTGGTCTAGTCCTCGTTTAGTCCTGGTTTAGTTCTGGTCTAGTCCTGGTCTAGTTCTGGTCTAGTCCTGGTCTAGTCCTGGTCTAGTCCTGGTCTAGTCCTGGTTTAGTCCTGGTTTTAGTCCTGGTCTAGTCCTGGTCTAGTCCTGGTTTAGTTCTGGTCTAGTCCTGGTCTAGTTCTGGTCTAGTCCTGGTCTAGTCCTGGTCTAGTCCTGGTTTCGTCCTGTTTTAGTCCTGGTCTAGTCCTGGTCTAGTCCTGGTCTCGGTCTTTAGATCTGGGACCTTCTCAGTGACCCATAAAAACCACTGCACTGAGACATGATCAATCTGGACTAAACCGGGATTACAACCGGACTAAAGCCTGTGAAGTCCTTCAGGCCGCGCTCCACTGGGTCCGGCCCTGAGTCCAGACCGGGACCTGGGCCTGAACCCGGTCTGTGGTCGGGATCAGAGGAGCTGTCGGGACTCGTGAGCGGATCTTTGGTCATATCGATCTCAGGCTCCGTGGGTTTGTTTCTCATAAATGTGATAAACTGGAGCCTGAAGTTCCACAGTTTCATCTGGAGCGACTCAAATCCACTTTACGCCTGCAGGAACTCTCTGAACTCTTTTAAAGGGACAGTTGTGTTTTTCTACGTCTGTCAACGTTAACACGTTAATCACGATTAGATTAATTCAATCCCTAACGTGATCATTTTTTAATGGTGATTAAAGTTTTCTGAGGCGCTGCTCTGGTTGTGGCTCAGGAGCAGGAAGTGCTCCGTGCTTTTCCCGAAGGACCGAGTGCAGAGGACGGACCTCAGAACGACTTATAATGAACCAAACTGGGTTCTGTCCATGTGCACGACCGCGGAACCAGAGCCAGGACCCGAGGCCCGCGGCCCGGACCTGAGGTCCACCAGGACCTTCTGCTCCGGCTCAGGTGCAGTGAGTTGTACAAAGTTGTAGGTCAGAGGTTCGGGGAACGTCGGGCCCCAAAATGGCGGATCCTGGACAAACATTAATGAAACGTCAGTCGGTCCAGTTCTGGTGTTTGCCGGTGTGAAAGGACCAGACTGGACCAGACTGGACCAGACTGGAGCCTGTAGGCGTCAGAATAATAATGTTACTGCTGGTGGGGACCAAATAATGGAAGTGTGTGAAAAGGGCATGAGTTAAAGCTGAACATGAATAAACAGAATTACTTCACGTTATGGCTTTAAAACAGTCCTGAAATGCAAAAGAACACAATTTTAAACATGTGATTCAGTCTGTGATTAATCACAATTTAGTCCTTTGGTCTTTACATTAAAGTCCTGCTGTTTACACATTCTAATTTTATGGATCTCCAAAACTATTGGATCTAAGCCCCTTTTTTCCAGGTCTAGTCCTGGTCTAGTCCTGGTCTAGTCCTGGTCTAGCCCTGGTCTAGCCCTGGTCTAGTCCTGGTCTAGTCCTGGTCTAGTCCTGGTCTAGTCCTGGTCTAGTCCTGGTCTAGTCCTGGTCTAGTCCTGGTCTAGTCCTGGTCTAGTCCTGGTCTAGTCCTGGTCTAGTCCTGGTCTAGTCCTGGTCTAGTCCTGGTCTAGCCCTGGTCTAGTCCTGGTCTAGTCCTGGTCTAGTCCTGGTCTAGTCCTGGTCTAGTCCTGGTCTAGTCCTGGTCTAGTCCTGGTCTAGTCCTGGTCTAGTCCTGGTCTAGTCCTGGTTCGGTCTCTTGTGTCTCTGAGGTAAAGTGCCTGTGACAGCTCTCTCAGCTCTATCATCAGCTCTATCATCAGCTCTTTAAACTCTTTAAACTCTTTTTACTCTTCAGACGGTTAACGCTCGTTGGTGTCTTAAAGATCGGGGACGGCGCTCCGGAGCCGCGGGGACCGAAACTCGCTGACGGGGGCGCTCTCTGCCCCGGTGCATTGTGGGTACGGCCGAGGTTTGTGCGGCTCGAGTCGATGGGATCAGATTAAAGCGTAATGACGAGTGTCCCCGATGACGCCTGAGCCATTATCGTCAAAACGACAACGGAACGAGAAAACGACGAGACAGAAGAGACGAAGAGACGAAGAGACGAAGAGACGAAGAGCGGAGCCGCTGCCAAAGGGCCGAGGAACAGAACCAGAACTCCAGAACACAACAAGAACTGACATCTGTCACCAGGCCCACATTTAGGACAGTTTTAGTCCCGGTTTAGTCCCGGTTTAGACCTGGTTTAGTCCTGCTGAAGTCCTGGAGTAGTACTGGGTTGGATCTGGCCTGGTTTAGTCCTAGTTCAGTCCTGGTTTAGTCCTGGTTTAGCCCTGGTTTAGCCCTGGTTTAGTCCTGGTCTAGTCCTGGTCTAGTCCTGGTCTAGCCCTGGTCTAGTCCTGGTTTAGCCCTGGTCTAGTCCTGGTTTAGTCCTGGTCTAGCCCTGGTCTAGCCCTGGTCTAGCCCTGGTCTAGTCCTGGTCTAGTCCTGGTCTAGTCCTGGTTTAGTCCTGGTTTAGTCCTGATTTAGTCCAGCTTTAGTCCTGGTTCAGTCCAGTCCTGGTCTAGTCCTGGTTTAGTCCTGGTTTAGCCCTGGTTTAGCCCTGGTTTAGTCCTGGTCTAGTCCTGGTCTAGTCCTGGTCTAGTCCTGGTCTAGTCCTGGTCTAGTCCTGGTCTAGCCCTGGTCTAGCCCTGGTCTAGCCCTGGTCTAGTCCTGGTCTAGTCCTGGTCTAGTCCTGGTCTAGCCCTGGTCTAGTCCTGGTTTAGTCCTGGTTTAGTCCTGGTCTAGTCCTGGTTTAGCCCTGGTCTAGTCCTGGTTTAGTCCTGGTCTAGTCCTGGTCTAGTCCTGGTCTAGCCCTGGTCTAGTCCTGGTCTAGTCCTGGTCTAGTCCTGGTTTAGTCCTGGTTTAGTCCTGGTTTAGTCCTGGTCTAGCCCTGGTCTAGCCCTGGTCTAGTCCTGGTCTAGTCCTGGTCTAGTCCTGGTTTAGTCCTGGTTTAGTCCTGGTCTAGCCCTGGTTTAGTCCTGGTCTAGTCCTGGTTTAGTCCTGGTCTAGCCCCGGTCTAGTCCTGGTCTAGTCCTGGTCTAGTCCTGGTCTAGTCCTGGTTTAGCCCTGGTTTAGTCCTGGTTTAGCCCTGGTCTAGCCCTGGTCTAGTCCTGGTTTAGTCCTGGTCTAGCCCTGGTCTAGCCCTGGTCTAGTCCTGGTCTAGTCCTGGTCTAGTCCTGGTTTAGTCCTGGTTTAGTCCTGGTCTGGTCCTGGTCTAGTCCTGGTTTAGTCCTGGTTCAGTCCAGTCCTGGTCTAGTCCTGGTTTAGTCCTGGTTTAGTCCTGGTCTGGTCCTGGTCTAGTCCTGGTTTAGTCCTGGTTCAGTCCAGTCCTGGTCTAGTCCTGGTCTAGTCCTGGTTTAGTCCTGGTTTAGTCCTGGTCCTTCATTAGCTCTTATCTGTGGGGGGTCAGGGGTCGGGGCCTCATGAATAAATCAGGAGCTGAACTGAAATAAAACCGGGATTGATCCGAGCAGAATCTGGGTCAGGTTCAGTCCAGAGCCGAGGGACGGATTTAATGAGAGGGATACAGCTGCAAGCGGCGATGATCGGCCCTCGAGTGCGCCTCCGCTGCAGCCGCGAAGGCGAGTCCTGCAAACGCCGCGCCCGCAAACGCCCGCCCCGCAAACGCCGCGCCCGCAAACGCCGCGCCCGCAAACGCCGCGCCCGCAAACGCCCGCCCGGCAAACGCCCGCCCTGCAAACGCCGCGCCCGCAAACGGCGCGCCCGCAAACGCCGCGCCCGCAAACGCCCGCCCTGCAAACGGCGCGCCCGCAAGCGAGGCGCGCCCGCAGCGCCCGCCGGGACAGCGCCCGCCAGGCAAACGGCCGCCCGGCAAACGCCGCGCCCGCAAACGCCGCGCCCGCAAACAATGTTCTGCTTTTTTTTGGCCGACAACCTACATGTTCGTAACCCTCTGGTGCAGCTACGTCATGGTGAGGGTCCCTGGTCACTACAGGCGAGTCGTGTCATTTTAGTTCCCGCCCCCTGTGAGCATCACTGTGATACTAACAGACCCTTCACCAGCCTCTGGCACTCGGGCCTAGAAAAGAAAGAGAAAAGAGACAAGAGGAGAGGAGCGACAGGACTCTCGGCTCTTCTGCGGATCCGGATCTTTTCCTCGTGTCCGTTCAGATTCTCTTTGTTTTTATGAGTCTTTAATCCACAAACTCATCACAGAGACACGAGCTGTGGTGATAAAGTCCTAATAAAGTCTCGAAAATAAGATTTTAACCCTGCAGTCCTACGACATCATATACGACACAGAGGAACATGTTTGTATAACGGCAGAACTTTGTAAGTGTAACAGACAGAAACGTCCTTTTCCCCTCTGAAAGTGCAGACATAGAGGTTTCCGTACATTTCTGCGGCTTTATCCTACGTCACACTCACGCTGTGTGATGACGGGAGCAAAACGAGTGTCCAACAGGAACTTTGTTTTCCCCAAACTCATGCGCTCCGTCCATTTTGATCGAGCCAAACTTTGCCAAAGAGTGAAGTGAGTCAAACAGAACTTCAGAGAGAAACGACGAGAACCTGGAGGAACGTCTGAGGAGAACAGTTTAATTTTATGAACTTAATGTTGTATTTGTAATGTTATGTTCCTTGTATTGTTATATTTGTGAGCGTCTTTGAGTATCGTGAAAAGCGCTATATAAATAAAATTTATTATTATTATTATTAACAGTTTGAGTTTTTGGCGCTGCAGGAGTCGGTTTATTTTAAATCTAGAAGGAAAAACTGAAGAAAATTCCCCCAGGCTCCTGGAGGATCTGGGTCCATCAGGGGCCGAGACGTGAAGATGGAGAAAAAACGATTTTATTTTTGAGTCATTTTCAAAGCGAAAGAAACAGACGTGGTGACGGGGTGAGACGTGGTGGTGACAGAGTGAATAAAATATTGATCTATTCTTAATGTGCTCTTATGCTAACGCTAAGCTAAAGTGATGCTAATGTGGCTAACGTGTAAACAGCGCTAACGTCAACAAAACAGAAATCCACTGGAAACATTATTCACTGTTTATGTGGTTTTATGTCCCAGAGACACGAACCTGGTGAGTGCAGAGGTGTTAGTCCAGGTTTAGTCCTGGTCTGGGTTGGTCCTGGTCCTGGTCTTTGTCTGGTTTTACTTTAGTCTTGGTCTGGTTTTGGTTTAGTTTTGGTCTAGTTCTGGTCTAGTCTTGGTCTGTTTTGGTCCTGTTTTGTTTTAGTTTTGTTCTGGATTTAGTCTAGTTTTGGTACGGTTTAGTCCTGGTCCTGGTTTAGGCCTGGTTTAGTCCTGGTATGGGGTCCTGGTCCTGGTCTTTGTCTGGTTTTATTCTGGTCTTGGTCTAGGTTGGTCCTGTTTTGGTTTTGTGTTGGCCTGGATTCAGTCTGGTTTTGGTACTGTTTAGTTCTGGTCCTGGTGCTGGTTTAGTTCTGGTCCTGGTCTGATCCCGGTCTGGTCCTGGTCCTGCTGTTTGTTGTGTGGTTACTAGTCCTGGTTTAGTCCTGGTCTTTGTCTGGTTTTCCTCTGGTCTTGGTATGATTTGGTCCTGTTTTGGTCTAGTTTTGGTCTGGTCCTGGTCTGGTCTGGTCCTGGTCCTGGTCCTGGTCCTGGCCTGGTCCTGGTCTGGTCCTGGTCTGGTCCTGGTTTGTGTGTGTGGTACTCACGGTTACTTACTTGAAGGGCTTTTCCCCGGTGTGCGTGCGGATGTGGTTGTTGAGGGTTGTGGCCCCGGCGAAGGCGCGGCCGCAGTAGCCGCACTTAAAGGGCCGGTCGGACGAGTGCGTCACCACGTGGTTCCTGAGCTCGGACGGCTGCGAGAACGACTGCGAACAGTGACCGCACTGGTACGGCCTGGACACACACACACACACACACACACCGCGCTTTAGACTGAGCCGCTCCCCCTTCAGAGCACTGAGCCCCTCCCCTTCAGAGCACTAAGCCCCTCCCCCTTCAGAGCACTGAGCCCCTCCCCTTCAGAGCACTGAGCCCCTCCCCCTTCAGAGCACTGAGCCCCTCCCCCTTCAGAGCACTAAGCCCCTCCCCTTCAGAGCACTGAGCCCCTCCCCTTCAGATCACTAAGCCCCTCCCCTTCAGAGCACTGAGCCCCTCCCCCTTCAGTGCACTAAGCCCCTCCCCCTCAGACACTGTCACACACACTCGTCGCACTAATCAAACTCCTGCATCAGGTTTGTCACGTTGTGTGTTCAGTTTTTGTGTTTTTGTGTTTTTATGGAGAATTGTCATGTGGGAGCATGTGGGCGGAGCCTCGTACAGACTCGTACTGCAGCTAAACCGTAAGGAGGGTTTAAATAGGGCCCAGGAGAGATCTCAGATGAAGTCACTTTAAATCACTGAACTCTGTAGTTAAATCACTTTAAATCACTTTATATCCTTTAAATCACTGACAGTCTACTGCAGCCATGTCCAAACTATGGCCCGGGGGCCAAATGTGGCCCTCAGACCAGTTGTTTTGGCCCTCAGGTTTCCAGGTGAATTGGCCCATAGTACCACAAGCAGCACTTTTTACTGCATGTTTTTGAACTCAGTCTTGATCAGATGCAGTTTGTCGTTTAAACCTGTTAGAAAAGCACAGATTTGAATTACTCACAGTTCTGACCCTCAGTCTGTGGCCCTCGATCGGCCCTCGACTCTGTGTTTTAATATGTGGCCCTCAGTCTGTGGCCCTCGATCGGCCCTCGACTCTGTGTTTTAATATGTGGCCCTCAGTCTGTGGCCCTCGATCGGCCCTCGACTCTGTGTTTTAATACGTGGCCCTCAGTCTGTGGCCCTCAGTCTGTGGCCCCTGGTTTCCTGCTCTCACATGTACAGAGATGTAAACGTGTCGCTTGATGTAATTCATTTTTGGGACAGAACTATTTTCACCTCATCTGATTTTATTTGGAATCATCTTATTTTTGGAATGAAGCAAACGGAAAGTGACGCAGTGAAGCTTTAAACTCACAGGAGCAGATTTGGACTCATTTAAACGTGTGAACTTTAGAAACGCGGAGGAGCTTCATGTGTTTATCTGTAACCTCCTCCTCTCCACCTCTGTCTCCTCCTCCTCTCCTCCCTCTGTCTCCACCTCCTCTCCTCCCTCTGTCTCCTCCTCTGTCTCCTCCCTCTGTCTCCTCCTCTGTCTCCTCCCTCTGTCTCCTCCTCTGTCTCCTCCTCTGTCTCCTCCTCTGTCTCCTCCTCTGTCTCCTCCCTCTGTCTCCTCTGTCTCCTCCCTCTGTCTCCTCCTCTGTCTCCTCTGTCTCCTCCCTCTGTCTCCTCCTCTGTCTCCTCCCTCTGTCTCCTCCCTCTGTCTCCTCCCTCTGTCTCCTCTGTCTCCTCCTCTGTCTCCTCCTCTGTCTCCTCCCTCTGTCTCCTCCTCTGTCTCCTCCCTCTGTCTCCTCCTCTGTCTCCTCCTCTGTCTCCTCCCTCTGTCTCCTCTGTCTCCTCTGTCTCCTCCCTCTGTCTCCTCCTCTGTCTCCTCCTCTCCTCCGTCTGTCTCCTCCTCTGTCTCCTCCTCTGTCTCCTCCTCTCCTCCCTCTGTCTCCTCCCTCTGTCTCCTCCTCTGTCTCCTCCTCTGTCTCCTCCCTCTGTCTCCTCTGTCTCCTCCTCTGTCTCCTCCTCTGTCTCCTCCCACTGTCTCCTCTGTCTCCTCCCTCTGTCTCCTCCTCTGTCTCCTCCTCTGTCTCCTCCTCTGTCTCCTCCTCTGTCTCCTCTGTCTCCTCCCTCTGTCTCCTCCTTTGTCTCCTCTGTCTCCTCATCATGATGTCATCATCTGTCATCATCATGTGTCATCATCTGGTCATCCTCCTCATGTCTCATCATCTGTCATCATCATCTTGATGTCATCATCTTGAATGTCATCATCTTGATGTCATCCTTTGATGTCATCATGTCATCATCATGATGTCATCATCATCATCATGATGTCATCATCTTGATGTCATCATCTTGATGTCATCATCGCGATGTCATCATCATGATGTCATCATCTTGATGTCATCATCATCATCATGATGTCGCATCATCATCATCATCTTGATGTCATCATCATGATGTCATCATCTTGATGTCATCATCATGTCATCATCTGTCATCATCATGATGTCATCATGATGTCATCTTTGATCTTAATCATCTTGATGTCATCATCGTATGTCATCATCTGATGTCATCATGTCATCATCTTGATAATGTCATTGATGTAAATCATCTTGATGTCATCATCATGATGTCATCATCATCATCATCATGTCTTGATGTCATCATCATCATGATGTCATCATCTGTCATCATCATCATCATCTTGATGTCATCATCATGTCATCATCTTGATGTCATCATCATTGATGTATTGATATCATCATCATCATGATGTCATCATCTGATGTCATCATCATATCGACGTGTCATCATCTCATCATCTATCATCATCATCATCTTGATGTCATCTCTGATGTCATCATCATGATGTCATCATCTGTCATCATCATCATGATGTCATCATGATGTCATCATCTTGATGTCGCATCATCATCATCTTGATGTCATCATCTTGATGTCGCATCATCATCATCTTGATGTCATCATTGATGTCTCATCATCATCAGTGTCATCATCATCATCATCATCTGATGTCATCATCATCATCATGATGTCATCATCTTGTGTCGCATCATCATCATGTCTTGATGTCATCATCATGATGTCATCATCATCATCATCGATGTCATCATCATGATGTCATCATCATCGGATCTTGATGTCATCATCTTGATGTCGCATCATCATCATCATGATGTCATCATCATCATCATGATGTCATCATCATGATGTCATCATCATCATCATCTGTCATCATCATCATGTCATGTCATGTAATCATCATCATGATGTCATCATCTTGATGTCATCATCATCATCATCTGATGTCATTATCTCGATGTCATCATCATCATGTCATCATCTTGATGTCGCATCATCATCATCATGATGTCATCAATCATGATGTCATCATCTTGATGTCATCATCATGATGTCATCATCATGATGTCGTCCTATCTTGATGTGTCATCATCTTGATGTCATCATCATGATGTCATCATCATGTCATTATCTGAATATCATCATCATCTGATGTCATCATCATGATGTCATCATCTTGATGTCATCATCATGATGTCTCATCATCTCATCATCATGATGTCATCATCTTGTCATCATCATCATGTGTCATCATCATCATCATCATCATCATCATCTGATCTTCATCATCTGTCATCATCTGATGTCATGTCCTCATCATCATCATTGATGTCATCATCATCATCTTGATGTCATCATCATCATCATCATCATCATCATCATCTGTGTCATCATCATCATGTCATCATCTGTCATCATCATCTGTCATCATCATCTGTGTCATCATCATCATCATCATCATGTCATCATCTGTCATCCTCGTCATCATCTCATCATCATGTGTCATCATCATCATCTTGATGTCGCATCATCATCATCGATGTCATCATGGATGTCATCATCATCATCTGATGTCATCATCATCATCATCTGTCATCATCATCATCATCATCTTGATGTCATCATCATCATCATCATCGATGTCATCATCATCATCATCGTCATTCATCATCATCATCATCTCCTCAGTTCTTCATTATCAGTGTGTTTTGTATCTGCTGTGAGCTCCTGTTTCGGAGCCGATTCATCATTTCACTCTCTCCCTGCTCCCCTGATCCTCATTATCATCATCATCATCATCATTTATCCTCATCATCATCCATCATCATCATTCATCATCATTCCTCATCATCATCATCATCATCATTGTATCATCATCCTTTATCATCATCATCATCCCTCCTTCTTCCCTCCTTCTCCTTCTCCTTCCTCCTCCCTCCCTCCTCCTCCCTCCTCCTCCCTCCTTCTTCCCTCCTCCTCCTTCCTCCTCCTCCTTCCTCCTCCCTCCTCCTCCCTCCTTGTTCCCTCCTTCCTCCTCCTCCCTGATCCCTCTCTCCTCTCCTCCCTTCCTCCTCCCTCCTTCCTCTGTTTTCTTTTGTTTTCTCTGGTGTAATTGTTCTTGTTCCACATTAACCACAAGATGCACCAGATAAAACCAGAGTCTGACAGAAGATCCCAGCAGAGTCCTGGTTTAGACCTGGTTTAGTCCTGGTTTAGTCCTGGTTTAGACCTGGTTTAGTCCTGGTTTAGTCCTGGTTTAGACCTGGTTTAGTCCTGGTTTAGACCTGGTTTTTTAGACCTAAGACTAAACCGGGTCTAAACCGGGACTGAACCAGGACTGAACCAGGACTAAACCAGGACTGAACCAGGACTAAACCAGGTCTGAACCGGGACTGAACCAGGACTAAACCGGGTCTAAACCAGGACTAAACCAGGACTGAACCAGGACTAAACCAGGACTAAACCGGGTCTGAACCGGGACTGAACCAGGACTAAACCAGGGACTAAACCGGGTCTAAACCGGGACTGAACCAGGACAAACACCAGGACTAAACCAGGACTGAACCAGGACTAAACCAGGACTAAACCGGGTCTGAACCAGGACTAAACCGGGTCTGAACCGGGACTGAACCAGGACTAAACCGGGTCTAAACCAGGACTAAACCGGGTCTGAACCAGGACTAAACCGGGTCTGAACCGGGACTGAACCAGGACTAAACCAGGACTAAACCGGGTCTAAACCAGGACTAAACCAGGACTAAACCAGGACTGAACCAGGACTAAACCGGGTCTGAACCGGGACTGAACCAGGACTAAACCAGGACTAAACCGGGTCTAAACCAGGACTAAACCAGGACTAAACCAGGACTGAACCAGGACTAAACCAGGACTAGACCGGGTCTGAACCGGGACTGAACCAGGACTAAACCAGGGACTAAACCAGGGACTAAACCAGGACTAGACCGGGTCTAAACCGGGACTGAACCAGGACTGAACCAGGACTATAACAGGACTGAACCAGGACTAAACCAGGACTGAACCAGGACTGAACCAGGACTGAACCAGGACTAAACCAGGACTGAACCAGGACTAAACCAGGACTGAACCAGGACTATAACAGGACTAAACCAGGACTATAACAGGACTAAACCAGGACTATAACAGGACTGAACCAGGACTGAACCAGGACTGAACCAGGACTAAACCAGGACTGAACCAGGACTAAACCAGGACTGAACCAGGACTATAACAGGACTAAACCAGGACTATAACAGGACTAAACCAGGACTATAACAGGACTAAACCAGGACTATAACAGGACTGAACCAGGACTGAACCAGGACTATAACAGGACTAAACCAGGACTATAACAGGACTTAAACAGGACTATAACAGGACTAAACCAGGACTATAACAGGACTGAACCAGGACTGAACCAGGACTATAACAGGACTGAACCAGGACTGAACCAGGACTATAACAGGACTAAACCAGGACTATAACAGGACTAAACCAGGACTATAACAGGACTAAACCAGGACTAAACCAGGACTAAACCAGGACTAAACCAGGACTATAACAGGACTAAACCAGGACTGAACCAGGACTGAACCAGGACTATAACAGGACTAAACCAGGACTATAACAGGACTATAACAGGACTGAACCAGGACTATAACAGGACTAAACCAGGACTATAACAGGACTATAACAGGACTGAACCAGGACTGAACCAGGACTATAACAGGACTGAACCAGGACTAAACCAGGACTATAACAGGACTGAACCAGGACTAAACCAGGACTATAACAGGACTGAACCAGGACTAAACCAGGACTATAACAGGACTGAACCAGGACTATAACAGGACTAAACCAGGACTATAACAGGACTAAACCAGGACTATAACAGGACTGAACCAGGACTGAACCAGGACTGAACCAGGACTAAACCAGGACTATAACAGGACTAAACCAGGACTATAACAGGACTAAACCAGGACTATAACAGGACTGAACCAGGACTGAACCAGGACTGAACCAGGACTAAACCAGGACTGAACCAGGACTTTCATGAATCTCTGAGTCGAGTTTTAAACCTGTTTCACTTTTTTTTTAAAGACTTTATCGTTTTTTCATTTGTTTTTTTTTCTCGTTTTTTCGCTGCTGTTTTTGTCGTTTTTCTCTGGGCTCTTCGCAGGAGGGAGCGCACTCCTCCTCCTCCTCCTCCCTCTCTCCTCTCCTCCGTCGCTCTCGTTTCTTCTCGTTCTTCTCTATGAAACTCATCGATCGTGAATAGTTTAACGCTCAAACGTCGGGAGATTATTTATTCCTCTGAGCAGAGCACATTACACAGACTTATGTTTATTATAGAGGAGAGGAGGAGGAGAGGAGGAGGAGAGGAGAGGAGGAGGAGGAGTGGAGGAGGAGGAGGAGGAGAGGAGGAGGAGGAGAGGAGAGGAGGAGGAGAGGAGGAGGAGGGGAGGAGAGGAGAGGAGAGGAGGAGAGGAGGAGAGAGGAGGAGGAGAGGAGAGGAAGGAGAGAGAGAGAGAGGAGGAACCAGGAGAGGAGAGGAGGGAGGAGAGGAGAAGAGGAAGGAGAGAGAGAAGAGGAGAGAGAGAAAAGGAGGAAGAGAAAGGAGGAAGTGGAGGAAGGAGGAGGAGGAGAAGTGGAGAGAGGAGGAAGAGGAGAAGGAAGGAGAGAGGAGGAAGGAGGAGAGGAGAGGAAGGAGAGGAAGGAAGGAAGAGGAAGGGAGGAAAGAGAGGAGGAGAGAGGAAGAAGGAGAAGGAAGGAAGGAAGGAGGAAGAGAGGAAGGAGGAGGAGAGAGAGGAGGAGGAGGAGAGAGGAGGAGAGGAGAGAGAAGAGGAGGGGAGAGGAGGAGGAGAGGGGGAGAGAAGGAGAGAGAGAGGAGAGGAAGGAAGAGGAGAGAGAGGAGAGCAGGAGAGAAGAGGAAAGGAGAAGAGGAGGAGGAAGAGAGGAAGAAGGGAAGGAGGAGAGAGGAGAGAGAGGAGGAGGGAGGAGGAGGAGGAGGAGGAGAGAGAAGGGAGAAGGAGGAGAAGGAGGAGGAGAGGAAGAAGAAGAGAGGAGGAGAAGAGGAGAGAGAGAGAGGGAGGAGAAGGAAGGAGAGAAGGAGGAAGAAGAAGAGAGGAGAAGGAGAGAGAAGAGAGAGAGAAGGGAAGGAAGAAGGAAGAAGGAAGAAGGAAGAAGAAGAGAGGAAGGAAGAGGAGGAGGAAGAGAGAGGAAGAAGAGAAGAGGAGGAGAAGGAGGAGAGAAGAGAAGGAAGGAAGAGAGAAGGAGGAAGAAGAAGAAGAAGGAAGAGAGGAGAGAAGAAGAAGAAGAGAGAAGAGAGGAAGTGGAGGAGGAAGAAGAGAGAGAGAAGGAAGGAGAAGGAGGAGAGAAGAAGAGAGAGAGAAGGAGGAGAGAGAGAGAAGAGAGGAAGAGGAGAAGAGGAGAAGAGAGAGAGGAGGAAGGGAAGAGGAGAGAGAGGAGAAGAGGGAAGAGAGAGAGGAAGAAGAAGAGAGGAGGAGAAGAGAGGAGGAGAGAGAAGAGAGAGGAGAGAGGAGGAGAGAGAGAGGAGAGAGAGAAGAAGAGAGAGGAGAAGGAAGGAAGGAAGGAGAGGAAGGAGAGAGAGAGGAGAGAGGAGGAAGAGAGAGAGAGGAGAGGAAGGAAGAAGGGAAGGAGAGGAGGAGAGGAGGAGAAGGAGGAGAGAGGGAGAGAGGAGAGAGAGAGAGGAGAGAGGAGGAAGGGAAGAGAGGAGGAGGAGGGAGAAGGAAGAGAGAGAGGAGAGGGAAGAGAGAAGGAGAAGAGAGAGAGAGAGAGGAGAAGAGGAGAGAAGGAAGAGGAAGAAGGGAAGAAGAAGGAGGAAGAGAGAGAGAGAGAGAGAGGAGAGGAAGAGAGAGAGGAAGAGAGAAGGAAGGAAGGGAGAAGGAAGAGAGAGAAGGAAGGAAGAGAAGGAGGAAGAGGAGAGAGAGGAGGAAGGGAGAGGAAGGAAGGAGAAGAGAGAGAAGAAGAAAGGGAAGGAAGAGAAGGAGAGAGAGAGAGAAGGAGGAGAGAGAGAGAAGAAGGGAGAGAGAGAAGAGAGGAGAGAGAGGAGAGAGAGAGAGGAGAAGAGGAGAGAGAGGAAGAAGAGAGAGGAAGAAGGAGAGAGAAGGAGGAGAGGAGAGAGAGAGAGAGGAAGGAGGAGAGGAGAGAGAGAGAGAGGAGGAGGGAGGAGAGAGGAGAGGAGAGGAGGAGAGGAGAGGAGGAGAGAGAGGAAGAGAGAAGGGAGAGGAAGAGGAGGAGGAGGAGGAGAGAGGGAGGGAGGAGAGGGAGGAGGAGAGGAGGGAGGAGGAGGAGGGAGAGGAGGAGAGGAGAGAGAGGAGGGGAGGAGGAGGGGAGGGAGGGAGAGGAGAGGAGAGGAGGAAGGGAGAGAGGAGGAGGGAGAGGAGGAGGAGGAGGGAGGGAGGAGGAGGGAGAGAGGAGGAGGAGGAGAGGAGGGAGAGGGAGGAGGAGGAGGAGGAGAGAGGAGGAGGGAAGGAGAGAGGAGAGAGGGAGAGGAGAGGAGGGAGGAGAGGGAGAGGAGGAGGAGGAGAGGGAGAGGAGGAAGGAGGAGGAGGAAGGAGGAGGAGGAGAGGAGAGGAAGAGAGAGAGGAGGAGGGAGGAGGGAGAGAGAGAGGAGAGAGAGGAGGAGAGGAGAGGGAGAGGAAGGAGGAAGGAGAGAGGGAGGAGAGAGAGAGGAGGAGGAGGAGGAGAGGAGAGGAGGAGGAGAGGAGGAGGAGGAGAGGAGAGGAGGAGAGGAGGAGGAGAGGAGAGGAGGAGAGAGGAGGAGGAGAGGAGAGGAGGAGTTATATAAATGCAAATGTTTTTTAAACCCATTTAAACTGAGTCTGATTTTAAACATGAGAAAATACAGCAAACATCAGAACTGAAGAGGACAAACGAGGTCCAAACGAGGTCCAAACGAGGTCCAAACGAGGTCCAAACGAGGTCCAAACGAGGTCTAAACGAGGATCAGACAAGGTCAGGATTACAGCAGCTCTGGAGTCTGGGCCGGGTCTAGTCCGGTCCGGGTCTAGTCCGGGTCTAGTCCGGGTCTAGTCCGGGTCTAGTCTGGGTCTAGTCTGGGTCTGGTCCAGGTCTAGTCCGGGTCTGGTCTGGATGAAGTGCATCTCTGGGGTCTCGACATAAATCACTGCAAAAAATTATCAATAAAATCAATGCTCCCTACGTCCTACCTCCTACCTCCTAACACCTACCTCCTACCTCCTAACACCTACATCCTACCTCCTAACACCTACGTCCTACCTCCTACCTCCTAACACCTACATCCTAACTCCTGCCCTAACTCCGTCCTAAAACCCCTAACTCCTACCTCCTAAAACACCTACATCCCTAACTCCTACCTCCTAACCCCACCTCCTAACTCCTACCTCCTAAAACCACCCCCTAACTCCTACCTCCTAAAACCACCCCCTAACTCCTACCTCCTAAAACCACCCCCTAACTCCTACCTCCTAAAACCACCCCCTAACTCCTACCTCCTAAAACCACCTCCTAACTCCTACCTCCTAAAACCACCCTAACTCCTACACTCCTAAAACCACCTCTCACATCTACCTCAGCCTCCTCCTATCTCTCCTCCTAACTCCTCCTCTCTCCTCCTCCTGTCACTCCTCCTCTCCTCCTCCCTCCCTCTCTCTCCTCCCTCTCTCCTCCTCCTCTCTCCTCCGCTCTCCTCCCCCTCTCCTCCTCCTCTCTCCACCCCCTCTCCTCCTCCTCTCTCCTCCCTCCTCCCTCTCTCCTCCTCCCTCTCTCCTCCCTCTCTCCTCTCCCTCTCTCCTCCCTCTCTCCTCCTCTCTCACTCCTCTCTCCTCCTCTCTCCTCCCTCTCTCCTCATCCCTGTCTCTCACTCATAATGTAATAATATGATGGTAATATATTAATGTAATGATGATAATATAGTAATGATAGTAATAATGCCGTATCAATGTGTGTCTAATGATCATATAATCTCTGATAGTATTAAAATGTGTCGTCATGTTATTGCATCGTCAGTATGTAATGTCGTCATAATGATAGTAATAATGGTAGTATGTCTCTAATAATCATCGGTAATGGTCTCATCATCTTCTTCTCTGTCTCAGGTAATGATTGATGGGCTGTTGCATGAGCTCGTAATGTCTTCATAGACGCCGAGTCTGGTCAGGTCTGGTCCTGATATGTCCATCTCTCCTCTCCTCCCTCTCTCTCCTCTCCTGACCTCTCCCTCTAAATCCCTCCTGTGTCTCCCTCTCTTATATGTGTGTCTCTCTTCACTCTGTGTCTCTCTCTCTCTCTCCTGCATCTCCCTCTCTCCCTCCTCGTCTCTCTCTCTCTCTCTCCTGTCTCTCCTCTCTCCCTCCTGTGTCTCTCTCTCCCTCCTGTGTCTCTCTCTCTCCTCTCCTGTCTCTCTCTCCTATGTCTCTCTCTCTCTCCTCTCCTGTGTCTCTCTCTCCTCTCCTGTGTCTCTCTCTCTCCTCTCCTGGGTCTCTCTCTCTCCTCTCCTGTCTCTCTCTCTCTCCTGTGTCTGTCTCTCTCTCTCCTGTGTCTCTCTCTCTCTCCTCTCCTGTATCTCTCTCTCTCCCTCCTGCATCTCCCTCTCTCCTCTCCTGTGTCTCTCTCTCTCTCCTCTCCTGTGTCTCTCTCTCTCCTCTCCCGTGTCTCTCTCTCTCTCCTCTCCTGTGTCTCTCTCTCTCCTCTCCTGTGTCTCTCTCTCTCCTCTCCTGTCTCTCTCTCTCTCCTCTCCTGTGTCTGTCTCTCTCCTCTCCTGTGTCTCTCTCTCCTCTACTGTGTCTCTCTCTCCTCTCCTGTGTCTCTCTCTCTCCTCTCCTGTGTCTCTCTCTCTCTCCTCTCTGTGTCTCTCTCTCTCCTCTCCTGTGTCTCCCTCTCTCTCTCGCCTCGTCTCTCTCTCTCCTCTCCTGTCTCTCTCTCTCTCACCTCTCTGCTGTCTCTCTCTCTCCCTCCTGTGTCTCTCTCTCTCCTCTCCTGTGTCTCTCTCTCTCCTCTCCTGTGTCTCTCTCTCTCCTCTCCTGTGTCTCTCTCTCTCTCCTCTCCTGTGTGTCTCTCTCTCCTCTCCAGTGTGTCTCTCTCTCTCCCTCCTGTGTCTCTCTCTCTCCTCTCCTGTGTCTCTCTCTCTCCTCTCCTGTGTCTCTCTCTCTCCCTCCTGTGTCTCTCTCTCCTCGCCTGTGTCTCTCCCTCTCCTCTCCTGTGTCTCTCTCTCCCCTCTCCTGTGTCTCTCTCCTCTCCTGTGTCTCTCTCCTCTCCTGTGTCTCTCTCTCTCCCTCTCCTGTGTCTCTCTCTCTCCTCTCTGTGTCTCTCTCTCTCTCCCTCTCCTGTGTCTCTCTCTCTCTCCTCTCCTGTGTGTCTCTCTCTCCTCTCCTGTGTCTCTCTCTCTCCTCTCCTGTGTCTCTCTCTCCTCTCCTATGTCTCTCTCTCTCCTCTCCTGTGTCTCTCTCTCTCTCCTCTCATGTGTCTCTCTCTCTCTCCTCTCCTGTGTCTCTCTCTCTCCTCTCCTGTGTCTCTCTCTCTCCTCTCCTATGTCTCTCTCTGCTCTCCTGTGTCTCTCTCTCCTCTCCTGTGTCTCTCTCTCCTCTCCTGTGTCTCTCTCTCTCCTCTCCTATGTCTCTCTCTCCTCTCCTGTGTCTCTCTCTCTGCTCTCCTGTGTCTCTCTCTCCCTCCTGTGTCTCTCTCTCTCCTCTCCTGTGTCTCTCTCTCCTATGTCTCTCTCTCTCCTCTTCTGTGTCTCTCTCTCCTCTCCTGTGTCTCTCTCTCTCCTCTCCTGTGTCTCTCTCTCTTCTCTCCTGTCTCTCTCTCTCCTCGCCTGTGTCTCTCTCTCTCCTCTCCTGTGTCTCTCTCCCCTCTCCTGTGTCTCTCTCTCTCCTCTCCTGTGTCTCTCTCTCTCTCCTCTCCTGTGTCTCTCTCTCTCCCTCCTGTGTCTCTCTCTCCACTCATGTGTCTCTCTCTCTCCATCCAGTGTCTCTCTCTCCCCTCTCCGGTGACTCTCTCTCTCCCCTCTCCTGTGTCTCTTTCTCTCCTCTCCTGTGTCTCTCTCTCTCCTCGCCTGTTTGTCTCTCTCCCCTCTACTGTGTCTCTCTCTCTCCTCTCCTGTGTCTCTCTCTCTGCTCTCCTGTGTCTCTCTCTCTCCTCTCCTGTGTCTCTCTCTCCTCTCCTGTGTCTCTCTCTCTCCTCTCCTGTGTCTCTCTCTCTCCTCTCCTGTGTCTCTCTCTCTCTCCTCTCCTATGTCTCTCTCTCTCCTCTCCTGTGTGTCTCTCTCTCTCCTCTGTCTCTCTCTCCTCTCCTGTGTCTCTCTCTCTGCTCTCCTGTGTCTCTCTCTCCTCTCCTGTGTCTCTCTCTCTCTCCTCTCCTGTGTCTCTCTCTCTCCTCTCCTATGTCTCTCTCTCCTCTCCTGTGTCTCTCTCTCTGCTCTCCTGTGTCTCTCTCTCCCTCCTGTGTCTCTCTCTCTCCTCTCCTGTGTCTGTCTCTCTATGTCTCTCTCTCTCTCTCCTCGCCTGTCTCTCTCTCTCCTCTCCTGTGTCTCTCTCTCTCCTCTCCTGTGTCTCTCTCTCCCCTCTCCTGTGTCTCTCTCTCCTCTCCTGTGTCTCTCTCTCTCTCCTTTCCTGCGTCTCTCTCTCTCTCCTCTCCTGTGTCTCTCTCCACTCCTGTCTCTCTCTCTCTCCTCTCCTGTGTCTCTCTCTCCTCTCTCCTGTGTCTCTCTCTTCTCTCTTGTATCTCTCTCTCTCCTCTCCTGTGTCTCTCTCTCTCTCTCTCTGTGTCTCTCTCTCTCTCCTGTGTGTCTCTCTCTCTCCTCTCCTGTCTCTCTCTCTCCTCTTCTGTTTCCTTCAGCTTCTCTCTCCTCTCCTGTGTCTCTCTCCTCTCCTGTGTCTCTCTCTCTCCTCTCGTGTGTCTCTCTCTCTCTCCTCTCCTGCGTCTCTCTCTCCTCTCCTGTGTCTCTCTCTCTCCTCTCCTGTCTCTCTCTCTCTCCTCTCCTGTGTCTCTCTCTCTCCTCTCCTGTGTCTCTCTCTCCTCTCCTGTGTCTCTCTCTCCTCTCCTGTGTCTCTCTCCCCTCTCCTGTGTCTCTCTCTCTCCTCTCCTGTGTCTCTCTCTCTCTCCTTTCCTGCGTCTCTCTCTCTCCTCTCCTGTGTCTCTCTCTCTCCTCTCCTGTCTCTCTCTCTCTCTCCTCTCCTGTGTCTCTCTCTCTCCTCTCCTGTGTCACTCTCTCTCCTCTCCTGTGTCTCTCTCTCCTCTCCTGTGTCTCTCTCTCTCCTCTCCTGTGTCTCTCTCTCCTCTCCTGTGTCTCTCTCTCTCTCCTCTCCTGTGTCTCTCTCTCTCCTCTCCTGTGTCTCTCTCTCACCTCTCCTGTGTCTCTCTCTCATCGCCTGTGTCTCTCTCTCTCTCCTTTCGTGAGTCTCTCTCTCTCCTCTCCTGTGTCTCTCTCTCTCCTCTTCTGTCTCTCTCATTTCTCTCTCTCCTCTCCTGTCCTGTCTCTCTCTCTCTCTCCTGTGTCTCTCTCTCCTCTCCTGTGTCTCTCTCTCTCTCTCTCCTGTGTCTCTCTCTCCCCTCTCCTGTGTCTCTCTCCCCTCTCCTGTGTCTCTTTCTCTCCTCTCCTGTGTCTCTCTCTCTCCTCTCCTGTGTGTCTCTCTCTCCTCTACTGTGTCTCTCTCTCTCCTCTCCTGTGTCTCTCTCTCTCTCCTCTCCTGTGTCTCTCTCTCTCCCTCCTGTGTCTCTCTCTCTCCTCTCATGTGTCTCTCTCTCTCTCCTCTCCTATGTCTCTCTCTCTCCTCTCCTGTGTCTCTCTCTCTCTCCTCTCATGTGTCTCTCTCTCTCTCCTCTCCTGTGTCTCTCTCTCTCCTCTCCTATGTCTCTCTCTCCTCTCCTGTGTCTCTCTCTCTCCTCTCCTGTGTCTCTCTCTCTCTCTCCTGTGTCTCTCTCTCTCTCCTCGCCTCTGTCTCTCTCTATCCTCTCCTATGTCTCTCTCTACTCTCCTGTGTCTCTCTCTCTCCTCTCCTGTGTCTCTCTCTCCTCTGTCTCTCTCTCTCCTCTCCTGTGTCTCTCTCTCTCCTCTCCTGTGTCTCTCTCTCTCTCTCTCTGTGTGTCTCTCTCTCTCCTCTCCTGTGTCTCTCTCTCCTCTCTGTGTCTCTCTCTCTCCCCTCCTGTCTCTCTCTCTCTCCTTTCCTGTGTCTCTCTCTCTCTCTCCTCTCCTGTGTCTCTCTCTCCTCTCCTGTGTCTCTCTCTCTCCTCTCCTGTGTCTCTCTCTCTCCTCTCCTGTGTCTCTCTCTCTCCTCTCCTGTCTCTCCCTCTCTCTCTCCTGTGTCTCTCTCTCCTCTCCTGTGTCTCTCTCTCTCTCTCTCCTGTCTCTCTCTCTCTCCCTCCTGTGTCTCTCTCTCCTCTCCTGTGTCTCTCTCTCTCCTCTCCTGTCTCTCTCTCTCCTCTCCTGTGTCTCTCTCTCCTCTCCTGTGTCTCTCTCTCTCTCTCCTGTATCTCTCTCTCCTCACTCCCTCTCTCCTCCTCCTCTCTCCTCCATCTCTCCTCCCTCTCTCCTCCCTCTCTCCTCACTCCCTCTCTCCTCCTCCTCTCTCCTCCTCTCTCCTGTGTCTCTCTCTCTCCTCCTCTCTCCTCCTCTCTCTCCCTCTCTCCTCTCCCTCTCTCCTCCCTCTCTCTCCCTCCTCTCTCCTCTCCCTCTCTCCTCCCTGTCTCTCCCTCTCTCCTCTCCTGTGTCTCTCTCCTCTCCTCTCTCTCCCTCTCTCCTCTCCCTCTCTCCTCTCCCTCTCTCCTCTCCCCTCCTCCCTCTCTCTCTCTCTCCTCTCTCTTCTCTCCCCCTCTCCTCCCTCTCTCCTCCCTCCCTCTCTCCTCCCTCTCCCTCTCTCCTCCTCCTCTCTCCTCCTCTCTCTCCTCCTCTCTCTTCCTCTCCTCCTCTCTCCTCCTCCCCTCTCCTCCTCCTCCCTCTCTCCTCCCTCTCTCCTCCCTCCCTCTCTCCTCCTCCTCTCTCCTCCTCTCTCTCCTCCCTCTCTCCTCCCGCTCTCCTCCTCCTCTCTTCTTCTCTTCTCTCAGAGTTATTGATGGAGCTGTTAAAGCGCAGAGCTCATAATGTCTTCATCAAACGCCGAGTGGAGCCGATAACTGATCCTCTCGCCCTCCCCCTCATCCATCTCTCCTCTCCTCCCTCTCTCTCCTCTCCTGACCTCTCCCTCTCTCCCTCCTGTGTCTCCCTCTCTCCCTCCTGTGTGTGTCTCTCTTCCTCCTGTGTCTCTCCCTCTCTCCTCTCCTGCATCTCCCTCTCTCCCTCCTGCGTCTCTCTCTCTCTCCTCTCCTGTCTCTCCCTCTCTCCCTCCTGTGTCTCTCTCTCCCTCCTGTGTCTCTCTCTCTCCTCTCCTGTGTCTCTCTCTCCTATGTCTCTCTCTCTCTCCTCTCCTGTGTCTCTCTCTCCTCTCCTGTGTCTCTCTCTCTCCTCTCCTGTGTCTCTCTCTCTCCTCTCCTGTCTCTCTCTCTCTCCTCTCCTGTGTCTGTCTCTCTCCTCTCCTGTGTCTCTCTCTCTCTCCTCTCCTGTATCTCTCTCTCTCCCTCCTGCATCTCCCTCTCTCCTCTCCTGTGTCTCTCTCTCTCTCCTCTCCTGTGTCTCTCTCTCCTCTCCTGTGTCTCTCTCTCTCTCCTGTCCTGTGTCTCTCTCTCTCCTCTCCTGTGTCTCTCTCTCTTCTCTCCTGTCTCTCTCTCTCTCTCCTCTCCTGTGTCTCTCTCCTCTCCTGTGTCTCTCTCTCCACAACTGTGTCTCTCTCTCCTCTCCTGTGTCTCTCTCTCTCCTCTCCTGTGTCTCTCTCTCTCCTCTCCTGTGTCTCTCTCTCTCCTCTCCTGTGTCTCTCTCTCTCTCCTCGCCTGTGTCTCTCTCTCTCCTCTCCTGTGTCTCTCTCTCCTCGCCTGTGTCTCTCTCTCCTCTCCTGTGTCTCTCTCTCTCCTCTCCTGTCTCTCTCTCTCTCCTCTCCTGTGTCTCTCTCTCTCCTCTCCTGTGTGTCTCTCTCTCTCCTCTCCTGTGTCTCTCTCTCTCCTCTCCAGTGTGTCTCTCTCTCTCCCTCCTGTGTCTCTCTCTCCTCTCCTGTGTCTCTCTCTCTCCTCTCCTGGGTCTCTCTCTCTCCCTCCTGTGTCTCTCTCTCCTCTCCTGTGTCTCTCTCTCTCCCTCCTGTGTCTCTCTCTCCTCTCCTGTGTCTCTCTCTCTCCCCTCTCCTGTGTCTCTTTCTCTCCTCTCCTGTGTCTCTCTCTCTCCTCTCCTGTGTCTCTCTCTCTCCTCTCCTGTGTCTCTCTCTCTCCTCTCCTGTCTCTCCCTCTCTCCTCTCCTGTGTCTCTCTCTCTCTCCTCTCCTGCGTCTCTCTCTCCTCTCCTGTGTCTCTCTCTCTCCTCTCCTGTCTCTCTCTCTCTCCTCTCCTGTGTCTCTCTCTCTCTCTCCTCTCCTGTGTCTCTCTCTCCTCTCCTGTGTCTGTCTCTCTCCTCTCCTGTGTCTCTCTCTCTCCTCTCCTGTGTCTCTCTCTCTCCTCTCCTGTCTCTCCCTCTCTCCTCTCCTGTGTCTCTCTCTCCTCTCCTGTGTCTCTCTCTCTCCTCTCCTGTCTCTCTCTCTCTCCCTCCTGTGTCTCTCTCTCCTCTCCTGTGTCTCTCTCCTCTCCTGTATCTCTCTCTCTCTCCTCTCCTGTGTCTCTCTCTCAGATCTGTCGTGTCTGTTTTCTCTCGTCTCTTAAATGAAGCTCTTTCTCTCCTCTGGCTGATTTTAAACCTGCACCTGACCCGTCCTGCGGGGCATCCGGGTTAAACCTGCGCTGTGTATTTGACAGTTAAAATCATCTCTCTCCTCTCCTCTCTCCTCTCCCTTCCTCCCTCTCTTCTCTCCTCTCTCCTCTCCCTTCCTCTCTCTCTCCTCTCTCTTCTCCCTTCATCCCTCTCTCCTCTCCTCTCTCCTCTCCCTTCCTCTCCTCTCTCCTCTCCCTTCATCCCTCTCTCCTCTCCTCTCTCCTCTCCCTTCATCCCTCTCTCCTCTCCTCTCTCCTCTCCCTTCATCTCTCTCCCTTCATCTCTCTCTCCTCTCCCTTCATCCTTCTCTCTCCTCTCCCTTCATCTCTCTCTCATCTCCCTTCATCTCTCTCTCCTCTCCTCTCTCCTCTCCCTTCCTCTCTCTCTCCTCTCCCTTCATCCTTCTCTCCTCTCCTCTCTCCTCTCCCTTCATCCTTCTCTCTCCTCTCCCTTCATCCCTCTCTCCTCTCCCTTCATCTCTCTCTCCTCTCCCTTCATCCTTCTCTCTCCTCTCCCTTCATCTCTCTCTCCTCTCCCTTCATCCCTCTCTCTCCTCTCCCTTCATCTCTCTCCTCTCCCTTCATCCTTCTCTCTCCTCTCCCTTCATCCCTCTCTCCTCTCCCTTCATCTCTCTCCTCTCCCTTCATCCTTCTCTCTCCTCTCCCTTCATCCCTCTCTCCTCTCCCTTCATCCTTCTCTCTCCTCTCCCTTCATCTCTCTCTCCTCTCCCTTCATCCCTCTCTCCTCTCCTCTCTCCTCTCCCTTCATCTCTCTCCTCTCCCTTCATCCTTCTCTCTCCTCTCCCTTCATCCCTCTCTCCTCTCCCTTCATCTCTCTCTCCTCTCCCTTCATCCCTCTCTCCTCTCCTCTCTCCTCTCCCTTCATCTCTCTCCTCTCCCTTCATCCTTCTCTCTCCTCTCCCTTCATCCCTCTCTCCTCTCCCTTCATCCCTCTCTTCTCTCCTCTCTCCTCTCCCTTCATCCTTCTCTCTCCTCTCCCTTCATCCCTCTCTCCTCTTCTCTCTCCTCTCCCTTCATCCCTCTCTCCTCTCCTCTCTCCTCTCCCTTCATCTCTCCTCTCCCTTCATCCCTCTCTCCTCTGCTCTCCTCTCTCCTCTCCCTTCATCCCTCTCTCCTCTCCCTTCATCCCTCTCTCCTCTCTCTCTCTTTCTCTGTGACAGATCTTTTGTCGTTTCTCGGGGCAGTTTGCAGTAAAACATCTAAACCAGGCATGTCCAAACTATGGCCCGGGGGCCAAATGTGGCCCTAAGACCAATTGTTTTTGGACCTCAGGCTTCCAGGTGAATTGGCTCATACTACCGTGAGTAGTACTTTTTACTGCATGTTTTTGAACTCTACCTTGATCAAGCAAATGTAGTGTGTCCTTTTGAGGGTCTAAGCCTGAACAAAGGTCTGGAGGGTCATTCAAACCTGTTATAAATGCATAGATTTGAATTACTCACTGTTTTGATCATCAGTCTATGACCCCCGATCGGCCTCACGCTGCTCTGTGTTTTAATATGTGGCCCTAAATGAAAAAAGTTTGGGCACCCCTGATCTAAACTCTCCATTTCTCAGCCTTCACACGACAGCTCCATTTAGCTCAGTTAGCCTTAGCTCTGTTAGCCTTAGCTCTGTTAGCCTTAGCTCTGTTAGCCTTAGCGCAGTTAGCCTTAGCTCTGTTAGCCTTAGCTCTGTTAGCCTTAGCTCTGTTAGCCTTAGCGCAGTTAGCCTTAGCTCTGTTAGCCTTCGCTCTGTTAGCCTTAGCTCAGTTAGCCTTAGCTCAGTTAGCCTTAGCTCTGTTAGCCTTAGCTCTGTTAGCCTTAGCGGCGTTAGCGTTAGCAGCATTAGCGGTGTTAGCAGTAGTGTGAGTGTTTTGACCATATTCCGTATATAAAAGTGTCTGAGTGAGTGTGACGTCTGCACAGCGTCACTCAAATGAGGCTCCTGTTGCCACGGTTACAGGAGCAAATCTGGAGCCAGGCTCTATGTTATGGAGAGGATTTTTGATGGACAAAATAGCGAGAAAAAGTTCAGGATCCTGTGTGGCGGCTTCAGACAAACAGTTTAAGTCCAGAATGACGAGGCTCAGAGCAGCAGGTACAGACAGAGGGACGAGAAGATCCTAATGTGAAGGAGCCCCAAGAGCCTCCTGGAGCACTTCCTGTTTGGCACCCGGCAGCTAATGGGTTAGCGGCTAACGGGTTAGCTTAGTCCACTCATAGGACTGTGGTTTTGACGCGTCTGTCGTCTGTGTCATTGATCTTGGAGCTGGAGCCACATGAGTCTCAGGCCTCGTCGTTCGTATCCGAGTCGTGTTCGTTGCAGATCCAGAGTTCGTTCACACTGATCCGATGGAAACGATCGCACGGATTCGCCTGAGCACAGACCTGATCCGGCGCCGTGTGACGACAGTGATGCTCTGACGTAGGAGCTCGAGTTCTCGCTCTTATTGGGCGGCGTCGCTGTGACCTGCTCCTTCCTGATTCGCTGGTTCGTGACGTCGTGCGACGCGATTGTGGAAAAGTTTAAATAAACCCGGAAACTTTGTCGGTCACATCTTCCTCGGCTCAAAATCGGCTGCTGCAACTTCCACAGAACAACGGCAACTTCAGACACGGAGCTGCACTTCCTGTTTTTACCGACACGAGGAGTCGAGACGCCGCCGAGTCACGTGACGAGTGTTTCAGACGATCCAGACCCTACCTCCTACATCCTACCTCCTAACTCCTACATCCTACCTCCTACATCCTACCTCCTACATCTTAACTCCTACATCCTAACTCCTACCTCCTAACTCCTACCTCCTACCTCCTACATCCCACCTCCCACATCTTACATCCTACCTCCTAACTCCTACATCCTAACTCCTACATCCTACCTCCTAACTCCTACATCCTACCTCCTACATCCTAACTCCTATCTCCTACATCCTTCCTCCTACATCCTACCTCCTACATCCTACCTCCTAACTCCTACATCCTACCTCCCACATCTTACATCCTACCTCCTACATCCTACCTCCTAACTCCTACATCCTACCTCCTAACTCCTACATCCTACCTCCTAACTCCTACATCCTACCTCCTACATCCTACCTCCCACATCTTACATCCTACCTCCTAACTCCTACATCCTACCTCCTACATCCTACCTCCTAACTCCTACATCCTACCTCCCACATCTTACATCCTACCTCCTAACTCCTACATCCTACCTCCTAACTCCTACATCTTAACTCCTACATCCTAACTCCTACCTCCTACATCCTACCTCCTACATCCTACCTCCTACATCCTATCTCCTTTCTCCTACATCCTACCTCCTACATCTCACCTCCTACCTCCTACATCCTACCTCCTACCTCCTACATCCTACCTCCTACATCCTACGTCCAACATCCCACCTCCTACATCCTACCTCCTACATCCTACATCCCACCTCCTACATCCTACCTCCTAACCTCCTACATCCTACCTCCTACATCCCACCTCCTACATCCTACCTCCCACATCTTACATCCTACCTCCTAACTCCTACATCCTAACTCCTACCTCCTAACTCCTACATCCTACCTCCTACATCCTACATCTTAACTCCTACATCCTAACTCCTACATCCTACCTCCTAACACCTACATCTTAACTCCTACATCCTACCTCCTAACTTCTACATCCTACCTCCTAACACCTACATCTTAACTCCTACATCCTACACCCTAACGCCTACATCCTACCTCCTGCCTCCTACATCTTAACTTCTACATCCTACCTCCTAATGCCTACATCCTACCTCCTGCCTCCTTCATCCTAACTTCTACCTCCTAACACCTACATCCTACCTCCTGCATCCTACACCCTAACTTCTACATCTTAACTCCTATCTCCTAACACCTACATCCTACCTCCTGCATCCTACACCCTAACTTCTACATCTTAACTCCTACCTCCTAACACCTACATCCTACCTCCTACATCCTACACCCTAACTTCTACACCCTAACTCCTACCTCCTACACCAGACAGGACGTGTGTGACACAAATCGTTACACTGAACGAGTGAATCAGGAGCCACAGGAGGAGTTCAGAGTTTGTCATGTTCCTCTGAAGAGCTTTAAGACTCCATGTCTGAGTCATCTAGAGATCTCTATTCTAACCCCCGTATGGTTTAGCTGCGGTACGAGGAGAGAAAGAACAAACTAGTGATGATCCAGAAGGAACGACAGCACGAGGAGAGGAAGAGGGGAGGAGAGAGAACGAGAAAAGAGAAAACAGAGAGAGGAAACCAGAGGGAAAGAGGGAAAACAGGAAGAGGGGAGAAGGAGAGAGGGAAGGAGAGAGGCGTAGGGAATGGATGAGAGAAGGAAGAGAGAGGGAAGGAGGAGAGAGGGAAGGAGGAGAGAGGGAAGGAGGGAAGGAGGAGAGAGGGAAGGAGAGAGGCGTAGGGAATGGATGAGAGAAGGAGGAGAGAGGGAAGGAGGAGAGAGGGAAGGAGGGAGGAGAGAGGGAAGGAAGGAGGAGAGAGGGAAGGAAGGAGGAGAGAGAGAAGGAGGGAAGGAGGAGTGAATCGTCAGCACAAACCTGTGGCTCAGGGCTCCTGTTCCTCATCCATCCATCTTCAGTAAATTCAATAAATATGTATGAGATCAACAGGAAATATACAGAGAGGAACCCAGGGCAGGAGCGACAGGGGCGACAGGGGCGACAGGGACGACAGGGGCGACAGGGACGACAGAGACGACAGGGACGACAGGGACGACAGGAACGACAGGAACGACAGGGACGACAGGAACGACAGGGGCGACAGGAACGACAGGAACGACAGGGGCGACAGGGACGACAGGGACGACAGGAGGGACAGGGGCGACAGGACGACAGGGAGGACAGGAGCGACAGGGGCGACAGGTGAGACAGGGACGTCAGGATCGACAGGGGCGACAGGGGCGACAGGTGCGTCAGGGACGACAGGGGCGACAGGGGCGACAGGGACGACAGGGAGGACAGGAGCGACAGGGGCGACAGGGACGACAGGAGGGACAGGGGCGACAGGGACGACAGGGACGACAGGGGCGACAGGAACGACAGGAACGACAGGGGCGACAGGGACGACAGGGACGACAGGGGCGACAGGAACGACAGGAACGACAGGAACGACAGGGGCGACAGGGACGACAGGGACAGGGGCGACAGGAACGACAGGGGCGACAGGAGCGACAGGGACGACAGGGACGACAGGAGGGACAGGGACGACGGGGCGACAGGGACGACAGGGGCGACAGGAACGACAGGAACGACAGGGACGACAGGAACGACAGGGACGACAGGAACGACAGGGGCGACAGGGACGACAGGGGCGACAGGTGAGACAGGGACGACAGGGACGACAGGGGCGACAGGGGCGACAGGAGCGACAGGGGAGACAGGAGCGACAGGGTCGACAGGGACGACTGGGTCGACCGGTGCGACAGGGACGACAGGGTCTACTGGGACGACAGGATCGACAGGGACGACTGGAACGACAGGGACGACAGGAACGACAGGGACGACAGGGACGACAGGAACGACAGGGGCGACAGGAGCGACAGGAGGGACAGGGGCGACAGGGGCGACAGGAGCGACAGGAACGACAGGGGCGACAGGAGGGACAGGGACGACGGGGCGACAGGGACCACAAGGGCGACAGGGGCGACAGGAACGACAGGGACGACAGGAACGACAGGGGCGACAGGGACGACAGGGGCGACAGGTGAGACAGGGACGACAGGGACGACAGGAACGACAGGGACGACAGGGGCGACAGGGACGACAGGGACGACAGGAACGACAGGGACGACAGGAACGACAGGGACGACAGGGACGACAGGAACGACAGGGACGACAGGGGCGACAGGGACGACAGGGACGACAGGGACGACAGGGGCGACAGGAACGACAGGGACGACAGGAACGACAGGGACGACAGGGGCGACAGGGACGACAGGAACGACAGGTGCGACAGGGGCGACAGGGACGACAGGGGCGGCAGGGACACCGGGGACGACAGGGGCGACAGGGACGACAGGGGCGACAGGGGCGACAGGGACGACAGGGGCGACAGGGACGACAGGGACACCGGGGACGACAGGGGCGACAGGTGCGACAGGGGCGACAGGGACGACAGGGGCGACAGGAACGACAGGGACGACAGGGGCGACAGGGACGACAGGGACGACAGGAATGACAGGGACGACAGGGACGACAGGAACGACAGGGACGACAGGGGCGACAGGAACGACAGGGGCGACAGGAGCGACAGGAACGACAGGGGCGACAGGGACGACAGGGACGACAGGAACGACAGGGACGACAGGGACGACAGGGACGACAGGAACGACAGGGACGACAGGGGCGACAGGAACGACAGGGGCGACAGGAGCGACAGGAACGACAGGGGCGACAGGGACGACAGGGGCGACAGGTGCGACAGGGGCGACAGGGACGACAGGGACGACAGGGGCGGCAGGGACACCGGGGACCCTTTGATAATGTGAGCAAATGTCCCGCAGTGGGGCTTTAAACGGCCTGGACCTGTTTTTCCCCGTTTGTTTGAGTCGTCTGTGTCTGAACCTTTTCACGCTCCGAGACTCAGGAAGTGCGCGTCAGCATGCTGGTTGTCCATGGCGGTGTTGGGGAAAGTGTTTTTTAAACTGATGGAGGAAGAACGATGAGGAAGAAACTCTGCAAACAGCTTCAAATCATCTGCGTTTGTGAAGAGTAAAAATCAGAGGCTTTAACCGTGTCCTGAATGTTCCGCAGTGGAGCTTTAACCTGTTCATGACACGTTTTCAATCGGAAAATATGAGCTCCTCCTGTCGGCTGTTTGGTTTTCTCCCCTCTCCTCCTTTCCCTTCCCTCTCTTCCTCCCTCCTTGTCTCCTTCCTCCTCTCTCTCCTCTTCCTCTGTTTCTCTCTCCTTCCTCTGTTTCTCTCTCCTCTTCCTCTCTCTCTCCTCTTCCTGTTTCTCTCTCCTCTTCCTCTGTTTCTCTCTCCTCTTCCTCTCTCTCTCCTCTTCCTCTGTTTCTCTCTCCTCTTCCTCTCTCTCTCCTCTTCCTCTGTTTCTCTCTCCTCTTCCTCTGTTTCTCTCTCCTCTTCCTCTCTCTCTCCTCTTCCTCTGTTTCTCTCTCCTCTTCCTCCTCTCTCTCCTCTTCCTCTCTCTCTCCTCTTCCTCTGTTTCTCTCTCCTCTTCCTCTCTCTCTCCTCTTCCTCTGTTTCTCTCTCCTCTTCCTCTCTCTCTCCTCTTCCTCTCTCTCTCCTCTTCCTCTGTTTCTCTCTCCTCTTCCTCTCTCTCTCCTCTTCCTCTGTTTCTCTCTCCTCTTCCTCCTCTCTCTCCTCTTCCTCTGTTTCTCTCTCCTCTTCCTCCTCTCTCTCCTCTTCCTCTGTTTCTCTCTCCTCTTCCTCTCTCTCTCCTCTTCCTCTGTTTCTCTCTCCTCTTCCTCCTCTCTCTCCTCTTCCTCTCTCTCCCCTCTTCCTCTGTTTCTCTCTCCTCTTCCTCTGTTTCTCTCTCCTCTTCCTCTCTCTCTCCTCTTCCTCTGTTTCTCTCTCCTCTTCCTCCTCTCTCTCCTCTTCCTCTCTCTCTCCTCTTCCTCTGTTTCTCTCTCCTCTTCCTCTGTTTCTCTCTCCTCTTCCTCTCTCTCCTCTTCCTCTGTTTCTCTCTCCTCTTCCTCCTCTCTCTCCTCTTCCTCCTCTTCCTCCTCTCTCTCCTCTTCCTCTCTCTCTCCTCTTCCTCTGTTTCTCTCTCCTCTTCCTCTGTTTCTCTCTCCTCTTCCTCTCTCTCATTTGCTTACCTCAGCTGAATCCCTCTCTTCTCTCCCCTCTCTTCTTCCACTTCCTCTCTTCTCCCTCTCTTTTATCCTCCTCTCATATTGACAGACCCCTCCCGTCAGCGGCGACACATTTTTCTTCTGTGAGTATTCGTTTATTGAGCGTCAGATCTGTCGCCGCGGCAACGCCAGCGAGAAAACTCTGACCCGGAGCAGGAGAAAACACGAGAAAACACGAGAAAATACGAGAAAACACGAGAAAATACGAGAAAATAGGAGAAAACACGAGAAAATACGAGAAAACACGAGAAAACACGAGAAAACACGAGAAAACGCGAGAAAACTCTGACCCGGAGCAGGAGAAAACACGAGAAAACGCGAGAAAACTCTGACCCGGAGCAGGAGAAAACACGAGAAAACACGAGAAAACACGAGAAAACACGAGAAAACACGAGAAAATACGAGAAAACACGAGAAAACGCGAGAAAACTCTGACCCGGAGCAGGAGAAAACACGAGAAAACACGAGTAAACACGAGAAAATACGAGAAAACACGAGTAAACACGAGAAAATACGAGAAAACACGAGAAAATACGAGAAAACACAAGAAAACGCGAGAAAACACGAGAAAATGCGAGAAAACTCTGACCCGGAGCAGGAGAAAACACGAGAAAACACGAGTAAACACGAGAAAATACGAGTAAACACGAGAAAATACGAGAAAACACGAGAAAATACGAGAAAACACAAGAAAACGCGAGAAAACACGAGAAAATACGAGAAAACACGAGAAAACGCGAGAAAACTCTGACCCGGAGCAGGAGAAAACACGAGAAAACACGAGAAAACACAAGAAAACGCGAGAAAATACGAGAAAACACGAGAAAACACAAGAAACGCGAGAAAACACGAGAAAACGCGAGAAAATGCGAGAAAACTCTGACCCGGAGCAGGAGAAAACACGAGAAAACACGAGTAAACACGAGAAAACACGAGTAAACACGAGAAAATACGAGAAAACACGAGAAAATACGAGAAAACACAAGAAAACGCGAGAAAATACGAGAAAATACGAGAAAACACGAGAAAACACGAGAAAACATGAGAAAACGCGAGAAAACTCTGACCCGGAGCAGGAGAAAACACGAGAAAACACGAGAAAACACGAGAAAACACGAGAAAACACGAGAAAACGCGAGAAAACGCGAGAAAATACGAGAAAACACGAGAAAATGCGAGAAAACTCTGACCCGGAGCAGGAGAAAACACGAGAAAACGCGAGAAAACACGAGAAAACACGAGTAAACACGGAAAATATGAGAAAACACGAGAAAACACAAGAAAACGCGAGAAAACACGAGAAAACACGAAAACACGAGTAAACACGAGTAAACACGAAAACACGAGTCAACACGAGAAAATACGAGAAAACACGAGAAAACACGAGAAAACACGAGAAAACACGAGAAAACACGAGTAAACACGAGAAAACACGAGAAAACACGAGAAAACACAAGAAAACGCGAGAAAATACGAGAAAACACGAGAAAACACAAGAAACGCGAGAAAACACGAGAAAACGCGAGAAAAAGCGAGAAAACTCTGACCCGGAGCAGGAGAAAACACGAGAAAACACGAGAAAACACGAGTAAACACGAGAAAATACGAGAAAACATGAGAAAACACAAGAAAACGCGAGAAAATACGAGAAAACATGAGAAAACACGAGAAAACACAAGAAAACGCGAGAAAACACGAGAAAACATGAGAAAACACGAGAAAACGCGAGAAAACTCTGACCCGGAGCAGGAGAAAACACGAGAAAACACGAGAAAACACGAGAAAATATGAGAAAATATGAGAAAATACGAGAAAACACGAGAAAACACGAGAAAACACGAGAAAACACGAGAAAACACGAGAAAACACGAGAAAACACGAGAAAACGCGAGAAAACTCTGACCCGGAGCAGGAGAAAACACGAGAAAACGCGAGAAAACGCGAGAAAATACGAGAAAACACGAGAAAACACAAGAAAACGCGAGAAAACACGAGAAAACACGAGAAAACGCGAGAAAACTCTGACCCGGAGCAGGAGAAAACACGAGAAAACACGAGAAAACACGAGAAAACACGAGTAAACACGAGAAAATACGAGAAAACACGAGAAAACACAAGAAAACGCGAGAAAATACGAGAAAACACGAGAAAACGCGAGAAAACACGAGAAAACACGAGAAAACATGAGAAAACACGAGAAAACGCGAGAAAACTCTGACCCGGAGCAGGAGAAAACACGAGAAACACGAAAACACGAGAAACTACGAGAAAACACGAGAAAACACAAGAAAACGCGAGAAAACACGAGAAAACACGAGAAAACGCGAGAAAACTCTGACCCGGAGCAGGAGAAAACACGAGAAAACACGAGAAAACACGAGAAAACACGAGAAAATACGAGAAAACACGAGAAAACACGAGAAAATACGAGAAAACACGAGAAAATGCGAGAAAACGCGAGAAAACGCGAGAAAATACGAGAAAACACGAGAAAACACAAGAAAACGCGAGAAAACACGAGAAAACACGAGAAAACGCGAGAAAACGCGAGAAAACACGAGAAAACGCGAGAAAATGCGAGAAAACTCTGACCCGGAGCAGGAGAAAACACGAGAAAACACAAGAAAACGCGAGAAAATACGAGAAAACACGAGAAAACGCGAGAAAACACAAGAAAACGCGAGAAAACACGAGAAAACATGAGAAAACACAAGAAAACGCGAGAAAACACGAGAAAACACGAGAAAACACGAGAAAACACAAGAAAACGCGAGAAAACTCTGACCCGGAGCAGGAGTAAACACGAGAAAACACGAGTAAACACGAGAAAATACGAGAAAACACGAGAAAATACGAAAAATACGAAAACACGAAAACACAAGAAAACGCGAGAAAACACGAGAAAACACGAGAAAATACGAGAAACACGAGAAAACGCGAGAAAACTCTGACCCGGAGCAGGAGAAACACGAGAAAACACGAAAACGCGAGAAAATACGAGAAAACACGAGAAACACAAGAAACGCGAGAAACACGAAAACACGAAAATGCGAGAAACTCTGCCCCCGAGCAGGAGAAAACACGAGAAAACACGAGAAAACCCGAGAAAACACGAGTAAACACGAGAAAATACGAGAAAATACGAGAAAACACGAGAAAACACGAGAAAACGCGATAAAACACGAGAAAACATGAGAAAACACCAGAAAAATCGAGAAAAAACTAGAAAAAACGAGAAATCGCGAGAAAACTCTGACCCTGAGCAGGAGAAAACACGAGAAAACACGAGAAAACACGAGAAAACACGAGAAAATACGAGAACGCGAGAAAACGCGAGAAAACATGAGAAAACACGAGAAAATGCGAGAAAACTCTGACCCTGAGCAGGAGAAAACACGAGAAAACACGAGAAAACACGAGAAAACCCGAGAAAACACGAGTAAATATGAGAAAACACGAGAAAACACAAGAAAACACGAGTAAACACAAGAAAACACGAGTAAACACAAGAAAATATGAGAAAACACGAGAAAATGCGAGAAAACTCTGACCCGAGCAGGAGAAAACACGAGAAAACACGAGAAAATGCGAAAACTCTGACCCGAGCAGGAGAAAACACGAGAAAACACGAGAAAACACGAGAAAACACAAGAAAACACGAGAAAATACGAGAAAATACGAGAAAACGCGAGAAAACACGAGAAAACACAAGAAAACACGAGAAAACACGAGAAAACACAAGAAAACACGAGAAAATACGAGAAAATATGAGAAAACACGAGAAAACACAAGAAAACACGAGAAAACGCGAGAAAACGCGAGAAAACGCGAGAAAACACGAGAAAACACGAGAAAACACAAGAAAACGCGAGAAAATACGAGAAAACACGAGAAAACACAAGAAAACGCGAGAAAACACGAGAAAACGCGAGAAAATGCGAGAAAACTCTGACCCGGAGCAGGAGAAAACACGAGAAAACACAAGAAAACGCGAGAAAATACGAGAAAACACGAGAAAACGCGAGAAAACACAAGAAAACACGAGAAAACATGAGAAAACACGAGAAAACGCGAGAAAACTCTGACCCGGAGCAGGAGAAAACACGAGAAAACACGAGAAAACACGAGAAAACACGAGAAAATACGAGAAAACTGACCAATGAAAAGAAAGAAAGAACGAAAACCACACGTCCAACAGCCAAAACCAAAACACTGACAACCAGGACTAAACCAGGACTAAACCAGGACTAAACCAGGACTAAACCAGGACTGAATCAGGACTGAACCAGGACTGAACCAGGACTAAACCAGGACTAAACCAGGACTAAACCAGGACTGAATCAGGACTGAACCAGGACTGAACCAGGACTGAACCAGGACTAAACCAGGACTAAACCAGGACTGAACCAGGACTGAACCAGGACTAAACCAGGACTAAACCAGGACTGAATCAGGACTGAACCAGGACTGAACCAGGACTAAACCAGGACTAAACCAGGACTGAATCAGGACTGAACCAGGACTGAACCAGGACTAAACCAGGACTAAACCAGGACTAAACCAGGACTGAACCAGGACCAGATCATCTTGTGCCTGGCCCTTGTTTCAGGACCTTCCAGAGAAAATACTTTGAGGAAAATGAAACGTTTCATCTCCGACCGAAACCCCAGAGGCCTCTGCTGCTGTTCCCCTGCAGGCGGCTGTGTCCCTCCCCCCTCTGTGTGGGGGCACAGAGGAGGGAGGGACACTCTGGGCTCTTCCACAGACCTGAGCCGTCCTCCTGGAACTGAGACTTTGACTGAGACGCAGCGGAAATGTGGCTCCGAAACGTCCCTCTGGATCAATAAAGTATCTGCCTCACCTGTCAGTGTCAGGGCCTCACCTGTCAGTGTCAGGGCCTCACCTGTCAGGCTGTGTCAGGGCCTCACCTGTCAGTGTCAGGGCCTCACCTGTCAGTGTCAGGGCCTCACCTGTCAGTGTCAGGGCCTCACCTGTCAGTGTCAGGGCCTCACCTGTCAGTGTCAGGGCCTCACCTGTCGGGGTTCTGCGGGCACACGTGCATCTGCAGGAGGATCCTCTGGGTGAAGGTCTTGAAGCACTGGCCGCACTTCCACAGGTGCCAGTCGCTGAACTCGGAGCTGAGCTGCGACGTGGAGGTGGGACTGGCCAGGACCCGCTGGTGCTTGGAGCCCAGGGACGAAAAGCCGGAGTCGGACTGGACCACGGACGAGCCCACCTTATCCAGGAGCGAGAAGGTCCGAGAGGGGGACTGAGGGAAGACCATGGAGCGCAGGAGCAGAGGAGGAGAGGAGGACGAGGACGAGGAGGAGGAGGAGGAGGAGGACGAGGGCTTGGAGGATTTGGAGAAGGTCTGCAGAGAGTCCTGGCGAGACATGGCCTCCACCACCGACGCAGGAACGTTCACTGAAACACAAGGTTCTACACATCAGGACGTTCTCCATGGAAAGATAGAAAGAACTTTATTAATCCTGAAGGAAATTCATTGTGATGATCAGCTGCTTCACACATACATACCCCGCGTTTTCTGTGAGCGGCGCTTTCACTCCATCAGACTCTGTACTTTTACACTGATCCGTGTGTCTGTGTGAGGACAAACAAACTCATCTAATCCAACCAAAAAGTTCCATGTTGTGGCTTTAATCTGACAAACTCAAAGCAAACGCTGAGGCTGGAGAGTCTGTGTGGGCCTGAGGACAGAGCAGAGGCTCCTGTGGGTTTGTGGCTGGAGCTGTCAGAAACACTTTAGGAGAGGAACCGTCCTCCTGTTTGTTTATCTTTGGAAACATTCCCGTTTTCCACAAAACAGCTTTAGCCCAGAGTCTGCAGAGTTTCTTCAGATCCAGGTTCCTGTTCTGGATCAGACTCTGACACCGGAGCTCTGCTGTCGGAATTTCTCCTCATGAAGGAGGAGAACACGAGTCTGAGTTAAAAAATCCAACACAGCTGAACTTCTGCACTTTACACGCTGCATTCTTATGGCCTAATCTGCTAATGCTGCTAATACTGCTAATGGTGCTAATGGTGCTAATGGTGCTAATGCTGCTAATACTGCTAATGGTGCTAATACTGCTAATGGTGCTAATGGTGCTAATACTGCTAATGGTGCTAATACTGCTAATGGTGCTAATACTGCTAATACTGCTAATGGTGCTAATACTGCTAATGGTGCTAATCCTGCTAATGCTGCTAATACTGCTAATGCTGCTAATACTACTAATATTGCTAATACTGCTAATGCTGCTAATACTGCTAATGGTGCTAATACTGCTAATGGTGCTAATGGTGCTAATCCTGCTAATGGTGCTAATACTGCTAATGCTGCTAATACTGCTAATGCTGCTAATACTGCTAATGCTGCTAATACTGCTAATACTGCTAATACTGCTAATGCTGCTAATACTGCTAATGCTGCTAATGGTGCTAATACTGCTAATGCTGCCAATGCTGCTAATGGTGCTAATACTGCTAATGCTGCTAATGCTGCTAATTCTGCTAATGCTGCTAATGCTTCTAATGCCTCTAATGGTGCTAATGCTTCTAATGCTGCCAATGGTGCTAATGCTGCTAATGGTGCTAATTCTGCTAGCGCTGCTAATACTTCTAATGGTGGTAATTCTGCTAGTGCTGCTAATGCTGCTAATGCTGCTAATATGCTAATATGAGTCAGAGTCAGACGTTCAGACGCTTCAGTAACATGAGGTCGGTGTCCCTGTCACTAAATGAACAGATCAGCTCAACTGTTCCTCTTTTTGGCTCATTTCAGCTCCACTTTTTCTCGTTTTCCTTCTTTGATTGAATCTTTTCTCTGATAAACTGGTCACAGTTTTTCTGTGGAGCACAAACCCGTGTTTACCTCTGAGGATCTGACCTGCAGCTTCTGATTCAGACCTGAGTCTGTGGTGACCTACTCACTCGGTAACGTGAAGGAATCGCAAAAACTGTTCCTACGGCCAAAGAGAGTCTCTTCATGTCGATATATCGATAAATCGATCCAGACTCTGCAGAATTTACTGAGCCGTGTCCTGTGCTCCGTTTGTCCCTTAGAGCCCGTTTCAGGTTCAGTTTCCTCCTCAGGGCCACCGATGCTCCCGAGATACAGAGGAGCTCAGAGTAGAGCCGCTGCTCCACAGGGACAGGAGCAGAGGAGTGTTTATGCTAATGAGGTGGTCAGTGTTTTATGCTAATGAGCCCAGTGTTTTATGCTAATAAGATCAGCGTGTTTATGCTAATGAGGCACAGAGTTTTATGCTAATGAGCACAGAGTGTTTTATGCTAATGAGCACAGAGTGTTTTATGCTAATGAGCGCAGAGTGTTTTATGCTAATGAGGCACAGTGTTTTATGCTAATGAGGCGGTCAGAGTGTTTTATGCTAATGAGCGCAGAGTGTTTTATGCTAATGAGGCGGTCAGAGTGTTTTATGCTAATGAGCGCAGAGTGTTTTATGCTAATGAGGCGCAGTAACGGCTAGGCTGAGTTAGTGTAACGGCCGGGGGGATAATTGTCTTTATGGATCTGAAAGCGCTTCATTAAGTTATCGTTATCGAGCGAACGCCGCACACTCCGGGAGATTTAAGGTCCACTAACCCCGAGTCAGATGCCCTCCCCGTGCGTCAGATGCCCTCCCCGTTCGTCAGATGCCCTCCCCGTGCGTCAGATGCCCTCCCCGTTCGTCAGATGCCCTCCCCGTTCGTCAGATGCCCTCCCCGTGCGTCAGATGCCCTCCCCGTGTGTACATTAGACCTGAACTACATGGAATTTGATCAGGAGTCAAAGCTGACAAAAATAACCGGACTAAACCAAGACTAAACCAGGACTGAATCAGGACTAAAGAAGGTCTGAACCCGGTCTAAACCCGGTCTAAACCTGGTCTAGCCCCGGTCTAGCCCCAGTCTAGCCCCGGTCTAGCCCCGGTCTAGCCCCGGTCTAGCCCCGGCCTGTCCCGCTCCCTCATCGATCCCGGTGAGGAGCGGTTCATGACGGCCTGTGTCCACCGGGGGCTCCATCGCTCCAGAGCCGCACGCAGGTCGATCCGAATCAGCCAAACGAGCAGAATATGCAAATCCACAAACAAAGAGACGCAGGAGACGAGATCTACAGCCCTGATTCAGCTGACCAGACAGGACCAGGACTGAGACCAGGACCAGGACTGAGACCAGGACCAGGACTAAACCAGAACTAACAAACAGAGACAAGAGACCTACAACTGTGATTCAGCTGACCAGACAGAGACCGGGACTAAACCAGGACCAGGACTGAGACTGAGACAGGACCGGGACCAGGACCTGGACTGAGACAGGACCAGGACTGAACCAGGACCAGGACTAAACCAGGACCAGGACCAGGACTGAGACAAGACCAGGACTGAACCAGAACCAGGACTGAACAAGGACTGAACCCGGATCAGGGTCAAGACCAGGACTGAGACAAGACCAGGACCAGGACCAACCGCAGGACTGAACCAGGACTCAACCAGGACTCAACCAGGACTAAACCAGGACTAAAGCAGGTCTAAACCAGGACTGAACCAGGACTAAACCAGGTCTAAACCAGGACTAAACCAGGACTAAACCAGGACTGAACCAGGACTAAACCAGGACCAGACCAGGACCAGACCAGGACTAAACCAGGACTGAACCAGGACCAGACCAGGACTAAACCAGGACCAGACCAGGACCAGACCAGGACTAAACCAGGACTGAACCAGGACTTGAATGAGGTCTGACGAGGGCTTAATTCTCCGTTCTACCCTGTGATGTCATGAGGTGCTCCTCTGCGGCTCTTGGGCTCAGGAGATGTTTGTTTTTCATATTTTTCAGGGAATAAAAATCAGGCCCAGAGACTTTTGTGAACAAAACCTTTGTGATTTTATTCGGTTAAGTTCAAAAACAAACACAAACATGAGGATCCTCACTGGAAACACATGTCCTGCTCCTCAGGACTGTTTACCCCACCACGCCTGCCCCTGCCCCCTCTGCCCCTGCCCCCTCTGCCCCTGCCCCCTCTGCCCCTGCCCCCTCTGCCCCTGTCCCCTCTGCCCCTGTCCCCTCTGCCCCTGCCCCCTCTGCCCCTGTCCCCTCTGCCCCTGCCCCCTCTGCCCCTGTCCCCTCTGCCCCTGCCCCCTCTGCCCCTGTCCCCTCTGCCCCTGTCCCCTCTGCCCCTGCCCCCTCTGCCCTGCCCCTCTGCCCCTCTGCCCCTGCCCCCTCTGCCCCTGCCCCCTCTGCCCCGTCCCCCGCTGCCCCCTCCCCCGCTGCCCCTGCCCCCTCTGCCCCTGCCCCCTCTGCCCCTGTCCCCTCTGCCCCTGCCCCCTCTGCCCCTGTCCGCTCTGCCCCTGTCCCCTCTGCCCCTGCCCCTGTCCCCTCTGCCCCTGCCCCTGTCCCCTCTGCCCCCTCTGCCCCTGTCCCCTCTGCCCCTGTCCCCTCTGCCCCTGTCCCCTCTGCCCCTGTCCCCTCTGCCCCTGTCCCCTCTGCCCCTGTCCCCTCTGCCCCTGTCCCCTCTGCTCCTGTCCCTCTGCCCCTGTCCCCTCTGCTCCTGCCCCTGTCCCCTCTGCTCCTGTCCCCTCTGCCCCTGTCCCCTCAGCCCCTGTCCCCTCTGCTCTGTCCCTCTGCCCCTGTCCCCTCTGTCTCTGTCCCCTCTGCCCCTGTCCCCTCTGCCCCTGTCCCCTCTGCTCCTGTCCCCTCTGCTCCTGTCCCCTCTGCCCCTGTCCCCTCTGTCTCTGTCCCCTCTGCCCCTGTCCCCTCTGCCCCTGTCCCCTCTGCTCCTGCCCCTGTCCCTCTGCCCCTGTCCCCTCTGCTCCTGTCCCCTCTGCTCCTGTCCCCTCTGCTCCTGTCCCCTCTGCTCCTGTCCCCTCTGCCCCTGTCCCCTCTGTCTCTGTCCCCTCTGCTCCTGTCCCCTCTGCCCCTGTCCCCTCTGCCCCTGTCCCCTCTGCCCCTGTCCCCTCTGTCTCTGTCCCTCTGCTCCTGTCCCCTCTGCCCCTGTCCCCTCTGCCCCTGTCCCCTCTGCCCCTGTCCCCTCTGCTCCTGCCCCTGTCCCCTCTGCCCCTGTCCCCTCTGTCCCTGTCCCCTCTGCCCCTGTCCCCTCTGCTCCTGCCCCTGTCCCCTCTGCCCCTGTCCCCTCTGCCCCTGTCCCCTCTGCCCCAGTCCCCACTGCCCCTGTCCCCTCTGCCCCTGTCCCCTCTGCCCCTGTCCCCTCTGCCTCTGCCCCTGCCCCTCTGCCCCTGTCCCCTCTGCTCCTGCCCCTGTCCCCTCTGCTCCTGTCCCCTCTGCCCCTGCCCCCTCTGCCCCTGTCAGCCTCTCTTTAAATGTCTCCTGACGACCGTCACGAAAACACAAAAACAAAACAAAGAAAACAAACACCGACTTTTCTCTTAACGACATCAGACCCGAACAAGACCTGGTTCAGACCTGGTTTAGTCCTGGTTCAGACCTGGTTTAGTCCTGGTTCAGACCTGGTTTAGTCTAAGTTTAGTCTTAGTTCAGTCCTAGTTCAGAACTTCTTTAGCCCTGGTTTAGTCCTGGTTTAGTCCTGGTTTAGACCTGGTTTAGTCCTGGTTTAGTCCTGGTTTAGACCTGGTTCAGACCTGGTTTAGTCCTGGTTCAGACCTGGTTTAGTCCTGGTTCAGACCTGGTTTAGTCTAAGTTTAGTCTTAGTTCAGTCCTAGTTCAGAACTTCTTTAGCCCTGGTTTAGTCCTGGTTTAGTCCTGGTTCAGTCCTGGTTTAGTCCTGGTTTAGTCCTGGTTCAGTCCTGGTTTAGTCCTGGTTTAGTCCTGGTTCAGTCCTGGTTCAGTCCTGGTTCAGTCCTGGTTCAGTCCTGGTTTAGTCCTGGTTCAGTCCTGGTTTAGTCCTGGTTTAGTCCTGGTTCAGTCCTGGTTTAGTCCTGGTTCAGTCCTGGTTCAGTCCTGGTTTAGTCCTGGTTCAGTCCTGGTTTAGTCCTGGTTTAGTCCTGGTTCAGTCCTGGTTCAGTCCTGGTTTAGTCCTGGTTCAGTCCTGGTTTAGTCCTGGTTTAGTCCTGGTTTAGTCCTGGTTCAGTCCTGGTTCAGTCCTGGTTTAGTCCTGGTTCAGTCCTGGTTTAGTCCTGGTTTAGTCCTGGTTCAGTCCTGGTTCAGTCCTGGTTTAGTCCTGGTTCAGTCCTGGTTTAGTCCTGGTTTAGTCCTGGTTCAGTCCTGGTTCAGTCCTGGTTCAGTCCTGGTTCAGTCCTGGTTTAGTCCTGGTTTAGTCCTGGTTTAGTCCTGGTTTAGTCCTGGTTTAGTCCTGGTTTCTCCCTCTCGTCCGTCGCAGAAACAAAACAAAGTTCTTTCCTGTAACAGGATTAGTCTGAGTCTGAGTCTGTGGTTTGTGAATCTAAATCGAGTTAGAGTTTTGTGCTCTGGAACAGGACAGGCTGAAACACTGAAGCGCTGAAACGCTGAAGCGCTGAAACGCTGAAGCGCTGAAACGCTGAAGCGCTGCGCTAAAACGCTGAAACACTGAAGCGCTGAAACGCTGAAGCGCTGAAACACTGAAGCGCTCAAGCGCTGAAACACTGAAGCGGTGAAACGCTGAAACGCTGAAGCACTGAAACGCTGAAGCGCTGAAACACTGAAACGCTGAAGTGCTGAAACACTAAAACGCTGAAACACTGAAACACTGAAACGCTGAAGTGCTGAAACGCTGAAACACTGAAGCGCTGAAACGCTGAAGCGCTGAAACGCTGAAACACTGAAGCGCTGAAACGCTGAAACACTGAAGCGCTGAAACGCTGAAACGCTGAAACGCTGAAACACTGAAGCGCTGAAACGCTGAAACACTGAAGCGCTGAAGCGCTGAAGCGCTGAAACGCTGAAGCGCTGAAACGCTGAAACGCTGAAGCGCTGAAACGCTGAAACGCTGAAACGCTGAAGCGCTGAAACGCTGAAGCGCTGAAGCGCTGAAACGCTGAAGCGCTGAAGCGCTGAAACGCTGAAGCGCTGAAACGCTGAAACGCTGAAGCGCTGAAACGCTGAAACGCTGAAACGCTGAAGCGCTGAAACGCTGAAGCGCTTGGGTTTCCTCTGATTTCACCGAGATGCAAGGTTTTTGTGTTATGGTTGTGTTGTTTGGTTGTTTGCATGTTCTTTGGGGTGCTTGCATGTTGTTAGGGTTGTTTGCGTGTTCTTTGGGTTGTTTAATGCGTGTTCTAAGGGTTCTTTGCATTTTCTTACAGTTCTGGTCCTGGGCGATGCACTGTTTGTGTGTTATGGTGCTGTTGTTTGGTTATTTGTGTGTTCTTAAGGTTGTTTGCATGTTCTTTGGGCTATTTGCATGTTCTTAGGGTTGTTTGTGTGTTCTTACAGTTCTTGTCCTGGGAAATGCACCGTTTGTGTGTTATATTATGTTGTTTGGTTATTTTTGCATGTTCTGAGGGTTGTCTGTTGTGTTTTCTTTGGGCTGTTTGGATGTTCTCAGGGTTGTTTGTTGCATGTTCTTAGGGCTGTTTGATGCATGTTCTCAGGGCTGTTTGCATGTTCTTACATTCTCATCCGGGGCGATGCACTGTTTGTGTGTTATGCTTCTGTTGTTTGATTATTTGCGTGTTCTTTGGGCTGTTTACATGTTCTCAGGGTTGTTTGTTGCATGTTCTCAGGGCTGTTTGACGCATGTTCTCAGGGCTGTTTGCGTGTTCTTACAGTTCTCGTCCTGGGCGATGCACTGCAGGGGGATCCCAAAGAAAGACGTGTAGGAGTCGTTGTACCAGACGAGCAGCTCGGTGCCTCTGGGGATGTCCATACAGGCTCTGTAGAAGATACACGACCTGCAACGCACACGCAGAACAATCAAACTCTCAAACACACAGGCAGAACACTCAACACATACAGGCAGAACAATCAAACACGCGCACACAGGCAGAAGAGGCAGAACAGACACAGACAGGCAGAACAGTTAAACACACACACAGAACAGTCAAACACGCACACAGAACAGTCAAACACGCACACACAGGCAGAAGAGGCAAACACAGACACACATACAGGCAGAACAGTCAAACACACACAGGCAGAACAGTCAAACACACACAGGCAGAACAGTCAAACACACACAGGCAGAACAGTCAAACACACATAGGCAGAACAGTCAAACACACACAGGCAGAACAGTCAAACACGCAGACACACAGGCAGAACAGTCAAACACACACATACAGGCAGAACAGTCAAACACACAGGCAGAAGAGGCAAACACACACACACAGGCAGAACAGTCAAACACACATGTGCAGCGTGTTCCACCACATGAGCACACAGATGGTTTTGATTGTTCTGCAGGTGAATAGTTCATCATAAACAGTTCACACGGGTCCAGAGTTTTTCCTCTTTGACCTTCAGCGTTCACCACACACCAGAGTGAACAACCAGCATGCTAAAGCGCACTTCCTGATTATTACACAGTAAAACACTTGAGAATCTCCTCTCTCTCTATCTCCCCTCCCTCTGTCCTTCTTTCTCTCTTTCTCTTGTTGTTTCTGTTCCCCTCTTTCCTCCTCCCTCCCTCCGTCGTGCTAATGAGTCGCTAACGTGCTAACTCCGGGTTAAAACAACACGTCACTCGCCCAAAAGCATCACTCTGTAAAAACTGCACCGGCTAAACGTTTTTAAAGAGGTTTTCCCACCGAAGAGAAGAGTCCCCGAGGAGCGAGGGAGGAGGGGAGGAGGGAGGAGGGGAGGAGAGGAGGAGAGAGGGAGGAGAGGAGGAGAGAGGGAGGAGGGGAGGAGAGGAGGAGAGAGGGAGGAGGTGAGGAGTGGAGAGAGGGAGGAGGGGAGGAGAGGAGGAGAGAGGGAGGAGGAGAGGAGAGGAGGAGGAGAGGAGAGAGGGAGGAGGGGAGGAGGAGAGGAGAGGAGGAGGAGAGGAGAGAGGGAGGAGGGGAGGAGGAGAGGAGAGAGGGAGGAGGGGAGGAGGAGAGGAGGAGGGAGGAGAGAGGGAGGAGGGGAGGAGAGGAGAGAGGGAGGAGGAGAGGAGAGGAGAGAGGGAGGAGAGGAGGAGGAGAGGAGAGAGGGAGGAGGGGAGGAGAGGAGGAGGGAGGAGAGAGGGAGGAGGGGAGGAGAGGAGGAGGAGGAGGAGAGAGGGGGAGAGGAGAGAGGGAGGAGACAGAGGAGAGGAGAGAGGGAGGAGACGGAGGAGAGGAGGAGGAGGAGGAGAGGAGAGAGGGAAGAGACGGAGGAGAGGAGAGAGGGAGGAGGAGGAGAGAGGAGGAGAGGGGGAGGAGAGAGGAGGAGGAGGAGGAGAGGAGAGAGGGAGGAGGGGAGGAGAGGAGGAGGAGAGGAGAGAGGGAGGAGGGGAGGAGAGGAGGAGGAGAGGAGCGAGGGACCCACGGCTCCCAGACAGAAAAATGAACAGACGGAATCATCTGTCCAACAGTGAAATGAGCCGTGCTTAAGAAACAATTACAGAGTCACAGCAGCTTTAAAACGCTCCACATGGATTTAACCACTGAGCACAGGGAGAACAAGCAACACACTAAGGCCCGACCGATATATCGGTTGGCCGATATTATCTTGGAAACACATCGGTTAGTCCTGTGAGTCCAATGTCCTGTGAGCGATCGCCCTCTCCACAGATCTGACCCGTGACTCAGTGCTGGACCTGGACTGTCACATATTTGAGCCCTAAATGAAGCATTTTTATGTCCAAAAAGTTGTTTCTACATGTTTGCTGTGGGTTTTGTATAAAAGAGTGAATTTTATTTTTTGTTTGTTTTTTTTCATCTCTATTTCTGGTCCTGTAGCTTTTATCACAGCCTCATGACACAACTACAGCAGCAGATTGTGAAGTAACAGGTTGGACTGAACAAAAGGAGGTAGAACACTTCATTAGGGGCAAAAGGGGCAGTTTTAAAAGCAACATTAAGACAAAAATCCAGGAGAAATGTACTAAAACTGCCCTCAGGTCTTCAGGGGTTAATTCCAAATGAATAGTTCTGAATTTCAGCGTCTGGGGGTGGGGAAGGTTCTGATTGGACAGCGACACAAACGTATTTCCGTCTTTGGGAAGAAAACCCACACTTCAGCTGCTCCCGGCTTTTCTGTCTGTTTACAGGATCCAGGAAGAAATTCATCCGGCTTCAAAATCAGAATAAACCCACTGACTTCAGGATTAAGTTTAATTCTGAACAGTCATTTTCATTAGAATTAAGTGTTTACATGGACTTTATAAAGAGGGATTCATTTTTATTCAGAGTTAAAGCTTCATGTGAACGTGGCAAATGCACCTTTAAGTGAATTATCGTGTGTTTTTTTCTTCTTAAACTGAGGAGGATCCAGGATGTCCACAGAAACACACATGTTTGGGATGGTTTTGGTCGGATTCAGGAGATAATTCAGAGCAAAAACACTTTGGATAATGATATTTTAAAGCCGAGGAGCACAATAAGTACAAAAACTGTCCCATCACGGTGGATAAAGCCGTGTGTGAGCTGGACGCGGAGGTGCGGAGGTGAATTATTGCTTGTAAAGGTGAAAAGCGTGTAGTGCGCCCCAGGATCCTGTACTGTCTTATTAGAGCGCACAAAAACCCGTGTAAGTCTGTGGGGGTTTATTAGTGCATGATGTATGGGCCTGTCGTCCGCCGCAGTGCCCTGTTTTTACAGCCTGATTATGGCTCTTCTCCTGGACTCCACCGACCTCAGATCCGAGCTCCACCGCCGCCCCCTCGAAACGACCGAAACCCCCTCAAAAACAACTGAAACCCCCTCGAAAATGACCGAAACCTACTCGAAAACAACCGAAACCTACTCGAAAACGACCGAAACCCCCTCGAAAACGACCGAAACCCCCTCGAAAACAACCGAAACCTACTCGAAAACAACCGAAACTCCCTCGAAAACGACCAAAACGACCGAAACTCCCTCGAAAACAACCGAAACCCCCTCGAAAACTACCGAAACCCCCTCGAAAATGACCGAAACCCCCTCGAAAACGACCGAAACCCCCTCGAAAACGACCGAAACCCCCTCGAAAACGGCCAAAACCCCATCAAAAATGACCGAAACCCCTCGAAACGACCAGAAACCCCAAAAATGACGGAAACCCCCTTGAAAACACGTCAACAACCGAACCCCGTCCAAACACGCCAAAGACTGAACCCCCTCCAAACACGCCAACGACTGAACCCCCTTAAATACGCCAACGACTGAACCCCCTTAAATACGCCAACGACCGAACCCCCTTAAATACGCCAACGACCGAACCCCGTCCAAACACGCCAACAACTGAACCCCCTCCAAACACACCAACGACTGAACCCCCTCCAAACACGCCAACGACTGAACCCCCTCCAAACACACCAACGACCCCAACCCCCTCCAAACACGCCAACAACTGGAACCCCCTCCAAACACACCAACGACTAGACCCCACTCCAAACACGCCAACGACTGAGACCCCCTCCAAACACGCCAACGACTGGACACCTCCAAACACCAACGACTGAGACCCCGCAAAATAAGCCAACGCGACTGAGACCCCCTCCAAACACACCAACGACTGAACCCCCTCCAAACACACCAACAACTGAACCCCCTTAAATACGCCAACGACTGAACCCCCTCCAAACACACCAACGACTGAACCCCCTCCAAACACGCCAACAACTGAACCCCCTCCAAACACACCAACGACTGAACCCCCTCCAAACACCCCAACGACTGAACCCCCTCCAAACACACCAACGACTGAACCCCCTCCAAACACGCCAACGACTGAACCCCCTCCAAACACACCAACGACTGAACCCCCTCCAAACACACCAACGACTGAACCCCCTCCAAACACGCCAACGACTGAACCCCTCCAAACACGCAACGTGACTGAACCCCTCCCAAACCACGCGACTGAACCCCCTTAAATACGCCAACGACTGAACCCCCTCCAAACACACCAACGACTGAACCCCCTCCAAACACACCAACAACTGAACCCCCCTCCCAAACACACCAACAACTGAACCCCTCCAAACACACCAGCGACTGAACCCCCTCCAAACACGCCAACGACTGAACCCCCTCCAAACACAACGACTGAACCCCCTCCAAACACAACGACTGAACCCCCTCCAAACACAACGACTGAACCCCCTCCAAACACGCCAACGACTGAACCCCCTCCAAACACGCCCAACGACTGAACCCCCCTCCAAACACGCCAGCGACTGAACCCCTCCAAACACGCCAACGACTGAACCCCCTCCAAACACGCCAACGACTGAACCCCCTCCAAACACACCAACGACTGAACCCCCTCCAAACACACCAACAACTGAACCCCCTCCAAACACGCCAACGACTGAACCCCCTCCAAACACACCAACGACTGAACCCCCTCCAAACACACCAACGACTGAACCCCCTCCAAACACGCCAACGACTGAACCCCCTCCAAACACGCCAACGACTGAACCCCCTCCAAACACACCAACGACTGAGACCCCTCCAAACACGCCAGCGACTGAACCCCTCCCAAACACGCCAACAACTGAACCCCTCCAAACACACCAACGACTGAGACCCCTCCAAACACACCAACAACTGAACCCCCTCCAAACACGCCAACGACTGAACCCCCTCCAAACACACCAACGACTGAACCCCCTCCAAACACACCAACGACTGAACCCCCTCCAAACACGCCAACGACTGAACCCCCTCCAAACACACCAACGACTGAACCCCCTCCAAACACACCAACGACTGAACCCCCTCCAAACACACCGACTGAACCCCTCCAAACACAACGACTGAACCCCTCCAAACACGCCAACGACTGAACCCCCCTCCAAACACGCCAACGACTGAACCCCCTCCAAAAACACCAACGACTTAACACCCTCCAAACACACCAACGACTGAACCCCCTCCAAACACGCCAACGACTGAACCCCCTCCAAACACGCCAACGACTGAACCCCCTCCAAACACACCAACGACTGAACCCCCTCCAAACACACCAACGACTGATCCCCCTCCAAACACCCCAACGACTGAACCCCTCCAAACACACCAACGACTGAACCCCTCCAAACACGCCAACGACTGAACCCCTCCAAACACACCAACGACTGAACCCCTCCAAACCCACCAACGACTGAACCCCCTCCAAACACTCCAACGACTGAACCCCCTTAAATACGCCAACGACTGAACCCCCTCCAAACACACCAACGACTGAACCCCCTCCAAACACGCCAACGACTGAACCCCCTCCAAACACACCAACGACTGAACCCCCTCCAAACACACCAACGACTGAACCCCCTCCAAACACACCAACGACTGAACCCCCTCCAAACACACCAACGACTGAACCCCCTCCAAACACGCCAACGACTGAACCCCCTCCAAACACGCCAACGACTGAACCCCCTCCAAACACAACGACTGAACCCCCTCCAAACACAACGACTGAACCCCCTCCAAACACGCCAACGACTGAACCCCCTCCAAACACACCAACGACTGAACCAGGACTAAACCAGGTCTAAACCTCAAACAGACATTCTGACTGTGAGCGGGCTCGCCTCTCCACAGATCTGACCTGTAACTCTGTCTGCTTTGGTCTCCATGGACACAGAAAGGCTTAATGCTGCACTGCGGAACATTCCAGACAGAGAATGTGAGAATTTTCACACCGAGAGCCTGATCCGGATTCCACAGCGACGAGTTCGTCCAGTTTGACTCTGACTCGTGTTTGTTTTAGTCACGGAGGCGACGGGAAGGAAGCGCCGCACTGGTTAAAGCTGCCGTGTACGGAGCAGGTCTGCGGAGCGCCGAGCCTCTCCCCGGGGTTTGTGCCGCACTGGTTAAAGCTGCCGTGTACGGAGCAGGTCTGCGGAGCGCCGAGCCTCTCCCCGTCGCCGGGGGTTTCCAGCCTCCTCAAAACACTTTAATCCTCTGATTCCTCCGATAAATCAGCCCTGACAAACCCTGGGTAAGTTCAGAAACTTCACCACAGTAAAAGTTCTTTACTTTTCTTTAAGGATTTCTGTGGCTGTGGAGGTTTAATTCATCCTGATAAGAATAATCTGATCGTGATTAAAAGTGTCTCATCTCCATCTAATCTGCGGATTTTTATATAATCCTGAGCACAAATGAGTATCAAGACTAAACCAGGACTAAACCAGGTCTAAACCAGGACTAAACCAGGTCTAAACCAGGACTAAACCAGGACTAAACCAGGTCTAAACCAGGTCTAAACCAGGACTAAACCAGGACTAAACCAGGTCTAAACCAGGTCTAAACCAGGTCTAAACCAGGACTAAACCAGGACTAAACCAGGACTAAACCAGGTCTAAACCAGGACTAAACCAGGTCTAAACCAGGTCTAAACCAGGTCTAAACCAGGTCTAAACCAGGTCTAAACCAGGTCTAAACCAGGACTAAACCAGGACTAAACCAGGTCTAAACCAGGACTAAACCAGGTCTAAACCAGGTCTAAACCAGGACTAAACCAGGACTAAACCAGGACTAAACCAGGACTAAACCAGGACTAAACCAGGTCTAAACCAGGACTAAACCAGGTCTAAACGTTGGTTTAGTTCCTTCAGTAAAAACTCTGTTGATTTTCCACGTGAACATTCGTCAAATCTGTTTTTTTATCATTTGCAGCTTTTATCCAAAGTGAAACTGTTTTTATCTTTTATCCTCTGTGTCTTTTATATATTGTTTATGTTTTTACCTTTTTATTATTTGTCGGTGTTCTTGCTCTTGTCTGATTTGACTGGTTTTATTGTCTTAAGGAGTTAAATAAATCTTCATTTGACTGTTTCTGAAATGTGCAGAAATAAATGTCATTCACGATCATCACACCCTGACTTCTCGTTCCTGATGTGAGGAGTTTTGGCATCGGTCTGTGGAGTTTTGGCATCGGTCTGTGGAGTTTTGGCATCGGTCTGTGGAGTTTTGGCATCGGTCTGTGGAGTTTTGGCATCGGTCTGTGGAGTTTTGGCATCGGTCTGTGGGCTGTTTGGTTCTGAACAGGAAGAATAAATAACTTTATTTCATAACATTATTTCACTTTTATTTATTATCCGAGTCTGAACAATGTTTTATTCTCTGGTTACATCCGTCTGTTGTGATGCAGTCACTAAAATGAACCCCACGAGCTGCGAAATGAGGAAAAACAGACGTGTTTGGAAACGTTTGTTTATATTTATCCTGGTTCTATCACTTCATTTTGTCCTTTTTATTCTTACGTTGTTCTGTGATCTGAGGTTAAACTGTTCTGTGGTGTAAAAAAGTCTGTGACACGTTATAGAAACGGTTCAGTTTTAATGATCAGTTTCTGCTGGACACATTTTTTAATAAGGTTTATTTTTTTTATAATTCAAGTTTTTTTTTTATTTTGCATTTTTAGCCTGTAACATAACGACAGCAGCACTTTCCTCTGGGCCAAAGGGACGATACAGTTTAAGAAATGACCTGTGTCTGTGTGACCTGCACGTGGTGAATATTCAGACTCCAAACTACAAATAATGTTTGGAAAATCTGTTTAACAGAAAAACCCAAACTCCACAGGAAAACAGTCAAATGCCTCCGTGACTTTCCACATTTCACTTATTGTAACGATTGGACTGAATCTATTTGAACCTTTTACAAATAATTTCAAGACTAATGTGTTGATCTCAACTGTGTTTTAGTAAAAGCCTCAAACCCGTCACAGCTTTTCAGAGAAAAACAGGAGCCCAATAATTTCTCCTATGAAACTATTTTCATCAAATAAAGTCTGGAGGGAAATGAGCCGAGCTGCAGTTTCACCTCGAAAACCCCAGAGTCCCGTCCTGATCCCCTTTAATGAGCTTCATGTAGGGAGCAGTTTCCTGCTCTCGTCCTGACTCGTGTCAGAGCTCAAAGAACTTTCGTCTGTCGTAATATTTTTCTGTAGTGACTTAAACGGTTTATTTTCCTGTTTACTGAATTTCATCAGAATCTGAACCGTTTTCCACAGTTTATACAAATCTCCATCCAGCCACATTCAGGCGACTTCAGGTCAGAAAGTTTCATCAGGATTTGAATAAATTTAACTTAAGTAAAATAATTGAGCAGTGGAACAAGACTTTTTGTACTTAAAAGATGAAAATACATCTTTGTACATTTAAGATCAGTAAAACTTTACACTTAGAATAAAAACCAAACCAAACGTCGCCTGAATTCAGAAAAACTCGTTTTCCGCTGTGAATCATTGACTCGTTCAATCGACTCAAATAAAGTCACAGGTTCTTTATTTAAATCATTATAATGTAACTTTTGCAGTTTATTTATTAACTTGTTCATGTTTAACATTTGAATTATGTTTTAATTAACTTCACTTATATATTTTAATTAACTGACACTGACCTCTAAAGCCGCGGGATTCAAACGGGAGAAAATCTCTAAAGGAAAGACTGGATTTCAAATAAAGAATAAATCATTTTGGCCCAAAACACGGCAGATAAACGACTCCTTCACATTCATGTGTTCATATTAAAGCTTTTTAACCCTCCTCTGGTCTCATAAAAATCACTTCTGTCAGAGTAAATTATGATCAATAATGTGTCATAAAACGCCTCAGTTCTGAACATTTACGACACTGAAGAGAGTTCAGATCTACAGGGTTTGTGCTGTAATCTGCAGAACTAAACTGATCATAACGAGAATCATCATGTGTCTGTGTTTTCTCAGACTCTGGTTCCCTGTGCAGAGATAAACCCTGAGGCGTCATGGCCGGAGCTTACGGTGAGTCTGTTTTTACAGCTTTTTAAGCCTTTCGCTCTGATTTTGGAAGCGTTTCAAAAACGTCTCGTGACATTTCGATTCTGACTCAAGATAAACAGTTCCAGTAATTACAGAAACATTTACCACAAGAAAGAATAAAAGACAAAACTATTTTAATTGACTGTAAACCTGCTTCTGTTTCACACGTTTATAAAGACCTAAGAAAACACGAGTGTCCTGCAGTGTTTCCCTATGAATATTTTACCTTAAATTCAGGGATGCACCAGGACAACACTGGTATCGGCCTCAGTTCAGAGATATCGGTCGAGCCGATACCTTTGTTAAACAGTGACTGGCTCATGTCGGCCGAGCTCGTCTCCTGGTGTTTGTACTTTAAAAAATATGAAGCTGTTTGTGATTTGCAGAATAAATGACTGCAACACGACAGAGTTCAGTGTTTGGAAAATTTAAAAAACGATTTTCTACTTAAAGCTGAAGTATCGATATCGGTATCAGAGCTGAGCACTCGGATCGGTGTGTCCCTTGATAAACAGCTCAGAGTTTCGATGTCGATCTTATTCTATAGTCTGGAGTAAATGTGGAGAATTCGAGATCCTGTGGAAACTGCACTCGTCTCCTCTTTGGAAACAGATGGAAATGAGCCTCTGGAGTGAGACTGTGGTCCGGCCGAGCTGCTCTCCGAGGTTCTGGCTGCACATTGTCCTGATAATCGTCCTTAATAACACGATAAACTGCCCCCTGATCCTCCGCCCTGGTCTCACGTGATGTTACTGAACTTTTCAGCCTTAAAACTCCTGCACCGAGTGAAGAGAACACGACGTAAACAAAACCGCTCTGCTCTAAAATAAGGGCTAAGGGACAGTTTTACTGAACCCTCGAAGACTCTACGACATCATATACGACACAGAGGAACATGTTTGTATAACGGCAGAACTTTGTAAGTGTAACAGACAGAAACGTCCTTTTCCCCTCTGAAAGTGCAGACATAGAGGTTTCCGTACATTTCTGCGGCTTTATCCTACGTCACACTCACGCTGTGTGATGACGGGAGCAAAACGAGTGTCCAACAGGAACTTTGTTTTCCCCAAACTCATGCGCTCCGTCCATTTTGATGGAGCCAAACTTTGCCAAAGAGTGAAGTGAGTCAAGATGGTCGACTCCTCTGACTGTGTGTGTTTATAACGAGGGAAAAAGTCGCTCTAAGTGGAGTTAATTCTCACACACATGGAAAATGACACATCTTGGTGTGTGTAATTGTGCATCTCTTTCTATTTTTATTTGTTTTTAGGGCAATAAGGAGATTTTTAATTTACTTACAGACTTGAGATTTTGCATTTTTGTAGCTCAGGCCCTAAATTAAGCATTTTTTATGTCCAAAAAGTTGTTTCTACATGTTTGCTGTGGGTTTTGTATAAAAGAGTGAAGTTTTTTTTCATCTCTATTTCTGGTCCTGTAGCTTTTATCACAGCCTCATGACACAACTACAGCAGCAGATTGTGAAATAACAGGTTGGACTGAACAAAAGGAGGTAGAACACTTCATTAGGGGTAAAAGGGGCAGTTTTACACTTCATTAGGGGTAAAAGGGGCAGTTTTAAAGGTGAAATTAAGACAAAAATCCAGGCGAGGAGAAATGTACTAAAACTGCCCTCAGGTCTTCGGGGGTTAAATGGCAGAATGTATCGGCCCAAAAATACTGTCAGACTTTATCGGTCATCGGTTTACAGCATTTATAGTTGAGGAGATGCCAAATGCGCACGTGTGTTTCCACTGATTTAATTACAGGTGTCGAGAAGGAAGTGTCAGAGATGATTGAGATGAGTTTATGTTTCAGATGCCATCAGCATTGTTCAGGTGTCGTAATAACAGCGGCTCTTGGCTCGAGTCACGCAGAAAAATGTTCAGCCTTTCAGAGAGTTCATGTTCAAGTCCAGTGTGACCGACAGACCTGAATCTGACCTCTGACCCCTCTGACACCTCCCTGAAGTTGCCCCATCAAACTCAAACCTGCACAAAAACTGTGTCAATCATTTGTGCTTCTTTAGTTTTGGAGAAATGAACGATTCTTTTCCAGGTCAAACTGGGGTCAGACCCACAGGAAGAAGAAAAATGCTCCAAAACGCCCAAAATGGAGTCAATCGTTTGTGCTGTTTTGTGCTGTGACAGTTTCATTTGTGTGAGTTTATTTCTAAGATTCTTCATTATTATTTCTGTGGTAATTACAGGACGTCATTTCTGCTCAGCTGACGGAGACAAACTCCACAAAACTAGAGAAGAGAAACGACCTGAGGCTGAGGAAAAGTCTGTTTGTCTTTGGTCTTTTGCTTTAGATTCAGATTTTATAATAACACAGACTTTTCCTCAGCCTCAGGTCGTTTCTCTTCTCTAGTTTTGTGGAGTTTGTCTCCGTCAGATGAGCAGAAATGACGTCCTATAATTACCACAGAAATAATAATGAAGAATTTTAGAAATAAACTCACACAAATGAAACTGTCACAGCACAAAACAGCACAAACCAAATACAAACGATTGACATCATTTTCTTCCTGTTTTGAGGCTGTTTCACATTCTGAGGTTCTGGACGACGTCATCGACCAAAATAAAACTGTGAATATCTGAAGAACCAGAATCACACAAATGAAACTTTCTGCAGCACAAACGACTGACACAGTTTTAGTGCAGGTTTGAGTTTGATGAAGCGACTTCACGCAGGTTCTCAAAAGCACCAAAATAACAGCGGCGACGCTTCAGATCAGGGTTAAACTGATGAAGACTGTTCTGTATTCAAATTTACGCAAAGTTAAAAACTGCAAAACCTTGAACTGACCTAATCTTCATCTGTTACTTTGGAGTTTCTTATTTTGAGGCTTTACGGCTGTGGCTGTTCACCCGTAAAAACACAAAAACATGACACAAAACTGTTCACACACCTGGAACCTGAAGTGATGCAGGAGTGTCTTTAGTGACTAACAGAGCTCTGAAGGGCAAAGGTGAAATCTATAACTTCAATGATTCCCGTTTGTTTTCCAGCGTCCGAGCTCCGGATCGGCATGTTTGGGAAAAGCTTTAAGGACATGACGACTTTGGCCAACTTCATCTCGGGGAAAGTGGCGTCTCCGGATCAAGCCAAGACGTGTTACGTTCACGGGATCTGGAAGCGGACGCCGTTCGTCATCTTTAAGGCGAAGCACTGGCAGAACGGAGATAAAGTCAAACACGAAATCAAACAGTGCGTCGCCAGCTGCCCCCCCGGCCCCAACGCTCTGCTGCTGCTGCTCAACCCCGAGCTCTTCACCCAGGCCGACGCCGACAGGCTCCACTCCATCCTGGGCTTTTTCGACAAAGACGCCTTCCAGTTTTCTCTAGTGGTGACGACGCAGGACGGCACCAGCCTGAACCCGTGTGTCCAGGCCTTAATCCAGAGGTGCAGCCACGGGCACCACCGGGTCCACCTGAACGTGAAGAGACGCCCAGTGCACAACATCCAGGAGCTGATGCAGAAGTGCGAGGACATCGTGAACATGAACCGCGGGCAGCACCTGAGCCTCAGCGCGGCCCCGGAGTCTGAGCGCCATCCAGGGCCCGACCCAGAGAGACCCGTCCCCCCACAGCCACGCGAGGGCCCCGTCCCCCCTCCAGCGTTACCGAACCAGAGCCTCCAGAAACCCCTTCATTTTGTCGAGCCGTTCTCCTGCACACAGCCTCTGAATATTGTTCTCTGTGGACGGTTCGCAGACTGGAAAACAATCGTGTTTCATGCCATTTTAAAACCAAATTTATCGTCTGAGGATTTTGTGAATCAAAGAAACATATGTGGCCGTAGAGTTTCCGTTTTAGATCTTCCTGCTTTATGCAGAAAACCCGCAGACGCTGCAAAGAACGAGGTGTACAAGTCCATCTCGGACTGCCGTCCTGAGGGGGTCCACGCCTTCGCCCTGGTTCTGCCGGTCGGCCCCAGCAGCGTAGAGGACAAACTGGAGTTAGAGGCTCTCCAAAGCTCCTGTGGACCCCACGTTAACGCCTTCACCATGATTCTGTTCACAGTGGACTCTGACAGGGACGCCGCCGCCGTCAGTAACTACGTCCAGTACAACACAGAGATACAAACCCTGTGCCGGCGCTGCACCGGGAGATACTTTATATTGAACATTAATGACAACACTCAGGTCCCAGAGCTGCTCAGGATGGTGGGGAACATGAGTCGGAGAAAGTCTCTGACAGAAGATCTGCTCCCATCTCCAGCTCCTTCTGTGCACAGAAGCAGAACTCTGAGGGTGGTGATGGTGGGAAAAACCGGCTGTGGGAAAAGCGCCACAGGAAACACAATTTTAGGACGAGATGAGTTCACGTCCAAAATGTCTCAGAACTCGGTGACGCGATCGTGCAGAAAAGCAGAGGGGACGGTGGACGGGCGGTGCATCGAGATCGTGGACACGCCCGGTCTGTTCGACACCACTTTGACAAACGTTCAGGTCCAACAGGAGCTGCTGAACTGCATCAGCCTGTTATCCCCTGGACCACACGCCTTCCTCATGGTGCTGCAGATCGGACGCTTCACCAGAGAGGAGCAGGAAACCGTCAGCCTCATCAGGGACTTCTTCGGAGAAGGATCTGAAAAGTTCATCCTGGTTCTGCTCACCAGAGGAGATGAGCTGAGGAACACCACCGTAGGGATGTACCTCGGGGAGGACACCCCCGTCAGAAAAGTGATCAGTGAATGCGGAGGGAAGTACCACATCTTCAACAACAACGACCCGGAGAACCGCCAGCAGGTCCGAGAGCTCATCCACAAAATCGACTCCATGGTGAAGGAAAACGAAGGAGGCTACTACACGTCAGAGATGTTCACCGAGGCCGAAGAAGCGATAAAGAAGGAGACGTACAAAATCCTTAAGGAAAAAGAGCCAGAGCTCGAAAAACAAAAAGAAGAACTGGAAGTGAAATTTATTCAAGACCTCAGAGTGGTGCAAGAGGGGAAGTCTGAAATGCCAGGAAAAATGTCACGAATCGCTGAAGACCTCACAGAAATCGAGGAGAGCTGTGAACGAGAGGAGCACCGGAGGAGGATGGAGCAGGAGGAGCGGGAGCAGGAGGAAAAGATGAGGAAGCTCGAGGAGGAGATGCAGAAAAGACGGTTTGAAATCAGGTGCGCACATTTACAGAAGCAAATCGAGTCGGGGGAGAATAAAACGGCCCTCCCTGAAATCATGAGGATGACGGTGGTGCTGGAGGAGCTCCGGAAGGAGATGGGGACGAGGGAGAGGGAGCGACGCGAGTGGTGGGAGCAACGGTACGAGGAGGACGAGCGGAGGCGCCTGGAGGAACGGGAACGCCAGGAAAAAACGCAGCGAGAGTACGACGAAAAGCGGCAGATGTACGACGAATGCAAAGCCAAGCGGCGGAAGGAGGAGGTGGATCGGAAGCAGAAAGAGGAAAGTCTGCTGGAAAAATATCGACAGGAGCTGGAGAGAATCACGCGAGAGCACGAGTACGAGGCCCGGAAGCAGGCGGTGAGGTCTAACGAGTTCCAGGAGAAGTACGCCGAAGTGAAGGCCAAAGAGAGCGACCGTCTCAACACGGACTTCATGTTACTGAAAATAAACCAAAGCAAAACGAACAGAGACAACTACAGCCTGCTGAGAGAGCGGCACAAGAGGGAGATGAGGAGGCTGCAGAAGAGGTTCCACGGGGACGGACGGGACGAGCAGCTGCAGACGGAGCTGGTGCTGCTCCAGACCAGGCACGAGGAGGAGGTCCAGGTGTGGATCAGGGACAGAGTCGACCGCGCTGTGGAGAACCAGGCCTGCACCGTCCTCTGACCCGCAGGACTGAAACGGCGGACGGACGGTTCGTCACAGCAGAGCGTTTGTCCACTGGGGGTTCACCCGCTATTCCCACATTCCCCCATTCCGACTCTTTTTGACAGCGCCATTCCGACAATTTACTCATGAGGCAGCGGCGCCCTGAGGTGTGTTGAGGTTTAGACCTGGTTTAGTCCTGGTTTAGTCCTGGTTTAGACCTTGTTTAGACCTGGTTTAGACCTGGTTTAGACCTGGTTTAGACCTGGTTTAGACCTGGTTTAGACCTGGTTTAGTCCTGGTTTAGACCTTGTTTAGACCTGGTTTAGACCTGGTTTAGACCTGGTTTAGTCCTGGTTTAGACCTGGTTTAGACCTTGTTTAGACCTGGTTTAGTCCTGGTTTCGACCTGGTATAGACCTGCTTTTAAACCAGGACTAAACCAGGACTCAAACCAGGTCTAAACCAGGATTAAACCAGGACTAAACCAGGTCTAAACCAGGACTAAACCAGGACTAAACCAGGTCTAAACCAGGACTAAACCAGGACTAAACCAGGACTAAACCAGGACTAAACCAGGATTAAACCAGGACTAAACCAGGCCTACACCTCCAGTCTTTTAAAATCTGGTCCTGAAAAGAGCTCAGTCCAAACTTAATAATCACACGTCGAATGGCGGATGTTAAAAAAGTGAATGTTCCGGCGCTGTGACCACAGGGGAAATGAGTGCAGGACGTCTGGGAACAAAGACACACGACTCCCACAGTTCTGATGTTCATGTCGGAGAAGTGGCCTGTGACCGTCCGCTCACATCGATCACTGTGTTTAGATCTGCCGCCAGACAGAACAAAAACCTGACAAAAAAAACATGAAACTGCCAAAATGAACCTGAACCTTTTGCCGAACGTCTCCGCCTCTTCTCACCTTTTCATACTGTAGCTTCAGTAAAACATTCAGGACACAAAAACAACCAGAAACCTACGACGCTGAAGCACTTTAAACTGTTCAAACTTGTCCATGGAGGCTGGGGAGGGGGTCGTTCTGCTGCTGCGGCGTTAAAGATGATTGCACTGTGGAGACTGTCCGTACAGTAGGAACCGGCAGCAGTGCGTTTTCCATTCAGGAAGAGGCCGTCGTCGTGCGCCGGCAGCAAAAATGCATCGAAAGTCTGTTTTTCAATAAAACGTTCATAAGGTTAAAGTTCAATAAGTCCCTTTAAAATGACACAATCTGAACCACATTTGTGCAAACAAAATACTTCACAATCGATCAAAGTTTTGGTTAATTTTCGCATTTCCCTGATCAGGACGCTTAGCTTTAGCCGAGATTACTGTGTGACGCTTTTCGACGAAACAGCGAAATGGGTCAAAACTATTTCCATGTTCTGCAGGGCATCTGCAGCTTTCGAGGAAACATTTTTAGCCTCTCAAAAAGCCGTTAGATCACAATATTTGAGGAATTTTTCATTTTTTCCCCAATTTTCTAGCAGATCTATCACAGAAACTATTCAAGATGACCAAGAACAGATTGAATCTGATTTACTGTGTATTATGCATATTGTTAGTTGTATTTGTCTGTCAAATGTCTATTTTATGTGTATTTTATATGTGGGACTACGGATGAAAATTGTGCTAAATCCGGCGTATTTGCATCAATATGTGTGATTTCATACAAACTGTATGTTCATGAATATGCATCATCCCATCAAATAAACAAATGAATGAATGAAATGAAAATAAATGGATTTAGGAGCCCAATGACCCCCGAGGAGTGAAGTTTCATCCAACTGCAATGAAAAACGAACATTTTATGACTTTTCAAAAATCGTCCAATTTGAGGCATTTTCACATCATTTTTCCGTCGGTAAAATTGGGTCTAGAAGCACTTTCGCGACCGTATAACTTTTTACTGGAGCAACCGTGACCTCTCAAAAATAGGCTCATTGAGACTAGATCGTCGGCCCAGGGAAAATGGCTTTAGAGGCTTCGCTTTCATAGATTTTTGAAAATTTGGGCCTCCAAAAATGCCATATTTGCAATTTGGAACACAAAATTAGAAAGAAAATTACGTTTTAAAACAGCGTTTATATGAAAAGTAAACTATGCACCGTGTGGATTTCTCTGTTTTTCAATCCGCTGAGTCGATATTTCAAGTAGTTCATAATAAACAGGTGTCAGTTCATTCCATGTTAGTATTAGTATTAGTATTAGTTTTAGTTTTAGTATTAGTATTAGTTTTAGTATTCGCCTGTAAAAAACACTTCTTATGCCGTCCCTACTCCACTATCTCCAAAATGGTTGCAGATAATCACCTGAAATTTTCTGTGGTTGTTTTTGATGTTTCACTGAATGGAAAAAAACACTTCAAACGTTAAAAGTCAGAAGTTCATTTTCTGACTTCCAGCGGACGTCAGTGTTTCCGATTGTGTCGAACTGTATTTTCTGTGTATATTTGGTCGTAAAGTCCCGTTAGAGCTCAAACTCTGTTCTGATTGTGTGAAGTTTACTGTGTACAAGACAAAATAAAACAGTTTAACTCGAACACGGAGCTGCTTTAGTCTCTGAACTCATTTTTCAGATTGTGGAATGTGACGAATCCAGTTTTTTTCACTCTGATCACGCTGTACTTTACCATGAAACACACGAAAGGGAAATTCACAATCATTTGTTTCACTAGAACCTCCTTTAATTTCATCAGGAATCTGCATTTTCACCATGTGCATCTGTGTCGAATCCGATGGGCCTGCAGAACGTCGTGTGAAACGCCGCAGGAGCCGCGGGCAAAACGACTCCTGTCATAACAAATTTATTTTACATCAACATCAGATTTAGATTTCCACTCAGATGAACTTTCAGCGCACTCAGAAGTCCAGGAAATGTCCCACGTGCAGAAACTCGGAGGAGGAAAGAAGACGATGTAATAAAGGCAAAAGGAGCTGTTCACTTGAAAACACGTGGTGACATCACAAGGTGGAGCAGAGCGTTTGGAGACGTAACAGACGAACAACAAAGAGTTTCTCAAACGTGTGTGGAACAAAAAACAGCTCCAGGCGTTTGTGAGGAGGGAACAGAACCTGCGGGAAGTCGACCAATAAAACTCCAACCTACGAAAACTACGTGAGTCGTTTGTGCTGCGGAAAGTTCAGTTTGTGCGATTCTGGTTCTTCACAGATTTGGAGTTTTATTTTCGGCCGATGACGTCGCACAAACGAAACTGTCACAGCACAAAACACATTCTGAGGTTCTGGACGACGTCATCGACCAAAATAAAACTGTGAATATCTGAAGAACCAGAATCGCACAAACGACTGACTCCATTTGGGGCGTTTTCGAGCAGGAGTCTCCAGCCCTTTCACTCCAGTGAGCTGCTTTTTGTAAAACGATAAAGCCAGAGAGTCACTCACTTTAGCCATCGCCACAAATGCAGTAAATATAAGAGCCACGAAGATGAGGCACAGTCACATGTTTATAACACAGAACCCATTAAAACAAAATGAAACATTTACAAAGGAAACAGGCATTTAATCAGTTCAGTTATTCAGTGCAATATGTATAGTTCAGAAACCCGGTGGAGCGACTGGAAGGTCCCGAGCTGCAGGTGGGAGACTCCTGTTTTAGAGCATTTGACCTGGAAAAGAATCGTTAATTTCTCCAAAACTAAAGCAGCACAAACGAAACTTTCTGCAGCACAAACGAAGGACTCAGGTTCTGTAGGTTTGAGTTTGATGAGGCGACTTCAGCAGGTGGAGCAGAGCAGCACGAGACTAAAAGACTCTTCGTGGAACAACTTCTGATGGTATCTGTTTGTTGAGCCTGACTGAGCAGAAGCACCTGCCACCTCACACCTGTCACGGTTCCAGTTATCGCTCTTTCCGGGGCCACACCTTTTCAGTGAAGAAATGTGAGCAGGAATCTGCCGCAGACTCGTGATAAGAGTGAGTCTGGATCAGCGCTAAAACCTGAGAGCGACGCGGCCAAACCGGTGAGTTTAACCAGATCTGAACCTGAGGTTTTGTTTTTAGAATCGTGGGTTTCTCGATGTGAGTTTGTTAAAGTCCTGATTACGCAGCATCAGAGTCTGTCAGATCAGAGAGAAACTGAAGGTGTTTAGTCCTGGTTTAGTCCTGGTTTAGTCCTGTTTTAGTCCTGGTTTAGTCCTGGTTTAGTCCTGGTTTAGTCCTGGTTTAGTCCTGGTTTAGTCCTGGTTTAGTCCTGTTTTAGACCTGGTTTAGTCCTGGTTTAGTCCTGATTTAGTCCTGGTTTAGTCCTGGTTTAGTCCTGGTTTAGTCCTGGTTTAGTCCTGGTTTAGTCCTGGTTTAGTCCTGGTTTAGACCTGGTTTAGTCCTGGTTTAGTCCTGTTTTAGTCCTGGTTTAGTCCTGGTTTAGTCCTGTTTTAGACCTGGTTTAGTCCTGGTTTAGTCCTGTTTTAGTCCTGGTTTAGTCCTGGTTTAGTCCTGGTTTAGTCCTGATTTAGTCCTGGTTTAGTCCTGATTTAGTCCTGGTTTAGTCCTGGTTTAGTCCTGGTTTAGACCTGGTTTTAGTCCTGGTTTAGTCCTGGTTTAGTCCTGTTTTAGTCCTGGTTTAGTCCTGGTTTAGTCCTGTTTTAGTCCTGGTTTAGTCCTGTTTTAGTCCTGGTTTAGTCCTGGTTTAGTCCTGGTTTTAGTCCTGGTTTAGTCCTGGTTTAGTCCTAGTTTAGTCCTGCTTTTAGTTCTGGTTTTAGTCCTGGTTTTAATCCTGGTTTAGTCCTGGTTTAGTCCTGGTTTAGTCCTGGTTTAGTCCTGGTTTAGTCCTGCTTTTAGTCCTGGTTTAGTCCTGGTTTAGTCCTGTTTTAGTCCTGGTTTAGTCCTGGTTTAGTCCTGGTTTAGTCCTGTTTTAGTCCTGGTTTAGTCCTGGTTTAGTCCTGGTTTAGTCCTGTTTTAGTCCTGGTTTAGTCCTGGTTTAGTCCTGTTTTATTCCTGGTTTAGTCCTGGTTTTAGTCCTGGTTTAGTCCTGGTTTAGTCCTGGTTTAGTCCTGGTTTTAGTCCTGGTTTTAGTCCTGGTTTAGTCCTGGTTTTAGTCCTGGTTTAGTCCTGGTTTAGTCCTGGTTTTAGTCCTGGTTTAGTCCTGGTTTTAGTCCTGGTTTAGTCCTGGTTTAGTCCTGGTTTAGTCCTGGTTTTAGTCCTGGTTTAGTCCTGGTTTAGTCCTGGTTTAGTCCTGTTTTAGTCCTGGTTTAGTCCTGGTTTTAGTCCTGTTTTAGTCCTGTTTTAGTCCTGTTTTAGTCCTGGTTTAGTCCTGGTTTTAGTCCTGTTTTAGTCCTGGTTTAGTCCTGGTTTTAGTCCTGGTTTAGTCCTGGTTTAGTCCTGGTTTAGTCCTGGTTTTAGTCCTGGTTTAGTCCTGGTTTAGTCCTGGTTTAGTCCTGGTTTAGTCCTGGTTTTAGTCCTGGTTTAGTCCTGGTTTAGTCCTGGTTTTAGTCCTGGTTTAGTCCTGGTTTAGTCCTGGTTTAGTCCTGGTTTTAGTCCTGGTTTAGTCCTGGTTTAGTCCTGGTTTAGTCCTGGTTTTAGTCCTGTTTTAGTCCTGGTTTAGTCCTGGTTTAGTCCTGGTTTAGTCCTGGTTTAGTCCTGTTTTAGTCCTGGTTTAGTCCTGGTTTAGTCCTGTTTTAGTCCTGTTTTAGTCCTGGTTTAGTCCTGTTTTAGTCCTGTTTTAGTCCTGGTTTAGTCCTGGTTTTAGTCCTGGTTTTAGTCCTGGTTTATCCCTGTTTTAGTCCTGGTTTAGTCCTGGTTTAGTCCTGTTTTAGTCCCGATTTAGTCCTGTTTTAGTCCTTGTGTAGTCGTGGTTTAGTCCTGGTTTAGACCTGGTTTTATTCCTGATTTAGTCCTGGTTTAGTCCTGGTTTAGTCCTGGTTTAGTCCTGGTTTAGTCCTGGTTTTAGTCCTGGTTTAGTCCTGGTTTAGTCCTGTTTTAGTCCTGGTTTAGTCCTGGTTTTAGTCCTGTTTTAGTCCTGTTTTAGTCCTGGTTTAGTCCTGGTTTAGTCCTGGTTTAGTCCTGGTTTTAGTCCTGGTTTAGTCCTGGTTTAGTCCTGGTTTAGTCCTGGTTTTAGTCCTGGTTTAGTCCTGGTTTAGTCCTGGTTTAGTCCTGGTTTTAGACCTGGTTTAGTCCTGGTTTAGTCCTGGTTTAGTCCTGGTTTAGTCCTGGTTTAGTCCTGGTTTAGTCCTGGTTTTAGTCCTGGTTTAGTCCTTGTTGAGATCTGGTTCGGGGAAGGAGTTCAGTTATGGAAGCGTCAGAATCAGAAATGAAAGAATGGAGGACGATGACGACATTTCAAAAACACATCAAATCCAGTGCAGTGTCTGTATGAAAAAGAAAACTCAGCTGTTGTGTAAAAGGGAAGATTTCTGTTTGCAGTTGATCCATAATTGTGACTGAAGTGAAATGTACTGATTTGAAAAGTTTCAGAGCGATTCTCAGTGTTAATGTGAGTGGAAAAGGGAAAAGGAGCAGAGAACAGAAGACGACTTTTCCTCCTGCTCCTTTTCATTCATTACTTCACCACAAAAAAACATCTTCAAAGTCGTCTTAAAAGACCAATTTTAAGATTTTTTTACTTAATAAGATGAGATTTTTTTACTTGTTTGAAGATCTTCATCCTGATTTATCTTATCTCGATATTACAACTTATTCTGAGCACTTTTATATGAACTCAGTCCAGGTTAAGCCTCTTTAACTTCCTCCTCAAACCAATAAAAATCTGTCCATAAACACTTGAAACTCGTGTTTTCTGCTTAGAACAAGATTCATATTTCGTCTTGTTTTAAGAAAACTTGGAAAGTGAAAATTTCTTACTGCACTGGCAGAAAATTTCACTTAGAATAGAACATTTTTACCTCAAAATATTTTTTTTCTATTTGCAGTGTTGTATGTTTGATATTGTGATACTGTCAATGTCATTTTATACTTTATGAATGAAATAAATAATAACAATAATAATAATAATAATAATATCCATCCATCTTCTCCCGCTTAATCCCTCTGGGTCGTGGGGGCAGCTGCCCAATGCTCACAGCCCCTGACCCCCTATGACCCCCTCTGCAGGTGGAGCCACAGCCCCTGACCCACTATGACCCCCTCTGCAGGTCTAAACCAGGTTCTGCTCTGTTGTGTCACTGTTTCTGTTTCTGACCTGTTTTTAGTTTTTATTTTTGATCTGATTTTGATATTTTCCTGTTTGTTTGTACAGAAGCTGCAGGAGCTCAGAGCAGCGACAGGAGCAGCGACAGGAGCAGCGACAGGAGCAGCGACAGGAGCAGTGACAGGAGCATGGCAGGGACGTACGGTGAGTGCGACAGGTGCACGTCACAAATCAACTCAAAAAGTCCGATTTAGTCCTGGTTTAGTCCTGGTTTAGTCCTGGTTCAGTCCTGGTTCAGTCCTGGTTCAGTCCTGGTTCAGTCCTGGTTCAGTCCTGGTTCAGTCCTGGTTTAGTCCTGGTTCAGTCCTGGTTCAGTCCTGGTTCAGTCCTGGTTCAGTCCTGGTTCAGTCCTGGTTCAGTCCTGGTTCAGTCCTGGTTCAGTCCTGGTTCAGTCCTGGTTCAGTCCTGGTTCAGGTCTGGATATCAGAAGTTCCGTTTTCGGGAAACAGGAAATTTCCGTTCTGTTTTTTCCATTTTTCATTTAAACACAAAATCGAAAACTGAAAAAAGGAATCGTTTTTTGTTTTTTATTTTGGTTTGATGAAAAAAAAAAGCTGTTTTTTCATTTTATTTTGAAAAACAAACAAACGACACTGGGATCCTTCAGATTCCACCGTCTCCTCTGTCCTGGTCTTTATACTCCAATACTGGGACTTTTCCTCCGCTGTGACTGAATCCGGGAAGAGTCGGGACTTTTCTTCCGCTGTGACTGAATCCGGGAAGAGTCGGGACTTTTCTTCCGCTGTGACTGAATCCGGGAAGAGTCGGGACTTTTCTTCCGCTGTGACAGAATCCGGGAAGAGTCGGGACTTTTGTTTCCCGTTTCGTTGATAATCTTCAGACAGTGATTTATAAAACGTGAGCTTCACCTTAACCACAAACGGACGGATTTACGACTCATTCCGATCGTCGGCAGGTTCCACTTCCACCTGTTTCTCATTTTGAATCACGGAGGATTTCCTGAAAGCGCACGTTCCTGCCCGGCGACTTCGCCCGTCGCACCAACGAGCGGCACAAATAAACACCAAAGCACTTTCACTGTGATGTGAATCTAAACAATGTGGAGACACTCGTTTGAGCCGCGAGAGAAAAACTTCAGCCTTAAAGGGACAGACGGGACTAAACCAGGACTAAACCAGGACTAAACCAGGACTAAACCAGGACTGAACCAGGTCTGAACCAGGTCGGAACCAGGTCTAAACCAGGACTAAACCAGGACTAAACCAGGACTAAATCAGGACTAAATCAGGGCTAAATCAGGACTAAACCAGGACTAAACCAGGACTAAACCAGGACTAAATCAGGACTAAATCAGGACTAAATCAGGGCTAAACCAGGACTAAACCAGTGGTGGGACCTGGTTCAGTCCTGGTTTAGTCCTGGTTCAGTCCTGGTTTAGTCCTGGTTCAGTCCTGGTTTAGGCGCAGATATTCCAGTCTGCATCAGGACCAGGAGTTTCGGGAAACGGGAAAAGGCCATTATCTGTTTTTCATTTTTTGGAGACAAATGATGAAGAAAAGAGTTGTTTTTTTGTTTTCTTACTTTTGGTTTTATTTTGAAAAACGAACAACACGCGACCCCTCCTCGAACCGCCACCTTAACGTGGTGGAGGGGTTTGAGCCCGAATGATCCCAGGAGCTATGTTGTCGGGGGCTTTATGCCCCTGGTAGGGTCACCCAAGGCCAGGGCCGGCCCCCCATCAGGCAACATAGGCAAATGCTAAGGGCGCCGCCGCTCCACCAGGGGGCGCTGAGCGCAAAAATCGGCGATGGGGGATAAAATCCTCCACTGTCTAAAACAGGGGTGGGCAAACTACGGCCCGGGGGCCACATACAGCCCGTTAACCTTTTTAATCCGGCCAAACATGAATGAACTGCAATAAAATGTATTAGTTTTATTTTCCCTGCAATTCTGGCGTTTCCCAATAGATGGCGCAGTCTAGATACAGTGATACATAAAACCAAATTATCCACATGGGTCAGGTGTACAGTGCCCGGGGGTAGAACTATATCTTGAACACGACTTCCTCACTCATGGTCCGAAAACCTTCCCATAAAGCACTGGGGCCAAGGATATATATCGTGGCCACACCGGCTCGTCAAAGCCTGAACCCGTCAGATCTCAGAAGCTCAGCAGTGTCTGGTTAGTACTTGGATGGGAGACCACAAGGAATTCCAGGTGCCACAGTGGGGCCAGTTGCAAAAACTGTCGTTGTGTCCTTAGGCAAGACACTTTACCCACATTGCCTAGAATGAAAGTGGGGTGTGTGAGTGTTGGTGGTGGTCGGAGGGGCCGATGGTGCAGATTGGAGCCTCGCTTCCGTCAGTCTGCCCCAGGGCAGCTGTGGCTACAATAGTAGTTTACACCACCGGGTCTGGAGTGAATGAATAATGCTGTAAAGCGTCTTTGAGTGTCCAGAAAAGCGCTGTATAAAACTGATGCTTTATTATTATTATTATTATATATCTAGTGCCTCACACTGCACCTGCTGCCGCACAGCGCCACATTTCCTCTTGTTCGGTGTGGACACCCCGTGTGGACTGTGTCTTGTTGCAGATGCTGTGTGGACCTCACATTCTCCTGTGCACCTCTAAACCAGAACTAACACCAGGACTAAGCCAGGTCTAAAGCAGGTCTACACCATGTGTAAACAAGCATTAAATCAGGACTAAAACCAGGTCTAAACCAGGATTAAAACCAGGTCTAAACCAGGACTAAAACCAGATCTAAACCAGGTCTAAACAAGGTCTAAAACCAGGTCTAAACCAGGACTAAAACCAGGTCTAAAACCAAACAAGAATTTGCAGGAGGTGGTTGCTACATTCATGTAGTTTTAAAAAAACATGACAATATCAAGTAATCCAGTTACTTATTGAAGTAATTTAATGGATTACATTACAAACTACATTTTGGGGTCTGTAATCTGTAATCTGTAATCTGTAATCTGTGGGGAATACAGTTTAAAGTCACCTTCCCAACACTCAACAGAATTATCAAATGTGTCACAATCAAACGGAAGTCAAAACTTCTGAAACGAAAAATGTTAATTTTTTCGAAGATGGATGAGGCGGACTCATCCATCACCCTGGCCGAAGTCACTGAGGTGGTTGGAAAGCTCCTCGGTGGCAAGGCTCCGGGGGTGGATGAGATCCGTCCTGAGGACCTTAAGTCTCTGGGTGTTGTGGGTCTTGGCTGACACGTCTCTACAACATCGCGTGGCGGTCGGGAACAGTACCTCTGGACTGGCAGACCGGGGTGGTGGTCCCTCTGTATAAGAAGGGGGACCGGAGGGTGTGTTCCAACTACAGGGGAATCACACTCCTCAGCCTCCCCGGTAAAGTCTATGCCAGGGGACTGGAGAGGAGAGTCCGGCCGATAGTCGAACCTCGGATTCAAGAGGAGCAGTGTGGTTTTCGGCCTGGTCGTGGAACACTGGACCAGCTCTACACCCTCCATCGGGTGCTCGAGGGTTCATGGGAGTTTGCCCAACCAGTCCACATGTGCTTTGTGGACCTGGAGAAGGCATTCGACCGTGTCCCTCGTGGTGCCCTGTGGGGGGTGCTCCGGGAGTATGGGGTCCGGGGCCCTTTGCTAAGGGCTGTCCGGTCCCTGTATGACCGGAGCAGGAGCTGTGTTCGCATTGCCGGCAGTAAGTCAGACCTGTTCCCGGTGCATGTTGGACTCCAGGGCTGCCCTTTGTCACCGGTTCTGTTCATTGTGTTTATGGACAGAATTTCTAGGCGCAGCCAGGGGCCGGAGGGGGTCCAGTTCGGGAACCACAGGATCTCATCGCTGCTTTTTGCGGATGATGTTGTCCTGTTGGCTTCATCGAACCAGGACCTGCAGCACTGGGGCGGTTTGCAGCCGAGTGTGAAGCGGCCGAGATGAGAATCAGCTGTTCCAAATCCGAGGCCATGGTTCTCGACCGGAAAAAGGTGGATTGCCCTCTCCGGGTGGGTGGGGAGTCTCTGCCTCAAGTGGAGGAGTTCAAGTATCTCGGGGTCTTGTTCACAGTGAGGGGAGGATGGAGCGTGAGATTGACAGGCGGATCGGTGCGGCGTCGGCAGTGATGCAGTCGCTGTATTGGACCGTTGTGGTGAAGAGGAGCTGAGCCGAAAGGCAAAGCTCTGGATTTACCTCAATCTACGTTCCTCCCCTCACCTATGGTCATGAGCTCTGGGTAATGACCGAAAGAACGAGATCGCGGATACAAGCGGCCGAAATGAGTTTCCTCCGCAGAGTGGCCGGGCGCTCCCTTAGAGATAGGGTGAGGAGCTCGGTCACACGGGAGGAGCTCGGAGTAGAGTCGCTGCTCCTCCACGTCGAGAGGAGCCAGTTGAGGTGGCTCGGGCATCTGGTCCGGATGCCTCCAGGACGCCTCCCTTGGGAGGTGTTCATGTCCCACCGGGAGGAGGCCCCGGGGAAGACCCAGGACACGCTGGAGGGACTATGTCTCTCGGCCTGGGAACGCCTCGGGGTCCGTCCGGAGGAGCTGGAGGAAGTGGCTTGGAAAAAGGAAGCTTGGGAGCCCCTGCTTAGACTGCTGCCCCCGCGACCCGGCCCCGGATAAGCGGAAGAAGATGGATGGATGGATGGAACAACACGTGGATTAAATCCTAATGTCCCCGCCCACTGTAAAAGAAAGTTAAATTGTTCTCAGAGTTTCATCCACTGTTTTCTCTTTGTGTTTCCAGCCTCTGAGCTTCGCTTCGCCATGTTCGGGAAAAGCTTTGAGGACAAGACGACTTTGGCCAACTTCATCTCAGGACCCGGTGACTCCAGAGCAGATCTGACTCTTCAGACGAGCTACGGGCCTCAGACGGTACGAGGAACGTGGAACCACAGACCGTTCGTCATCTACAAAACCGTAGACAAAGTTTCCATCGACAAAATAAAGCACGAGATCAAGCAGTGCGTGGCCAGCTGTCCCCCGGGGCCAAACGTGCTGCTCCTCCTGCTCGACCCAAACAACTTCACCGAGTTGGACAACGAAAAACTACAGTTCACCCTGGGCTGTTTCGACAAGGACGCCTTCAAATATTCTATCGTGGTGACTACAAAACACAGCTCTACTTTCAACACGTACGTGGGTGAAATCATAGAGAAATGCGGTAAACGACACATTAGAGTCGTGCTGGACGCTGATGTAAACCCAGCTCCTGAAATGCAGGAGCTGATGCGAAGAGCCGAAGATCTCGTGAATCAAAACTGTGGAGAACATCTGAGCCTGAAAGGAACACAGGAGCACGAGCAGATTCCCCAGTCAGAACCAGAGAATGTCCAGAGCAGATCCGAGGCGGCAGAGGCTCCTCCTCCACTCGAGGAGATGGACGATCTGTACCTGTCTGCTCCCGGCGCCCGGACCGACGGGAGGCCGAGGTACACGCTCACCATCGACCCCAAACTGAGGCAGCGGCTCATGAAGTTTCAGCAGAACAGCGGCCTGACAGACGAGCAGAAGATCGAGCCCCGACGATCTAAGAGTGTGAGAGACATGTGGAACGGACCGGAGCACGAAGCAGGATCGGCCCTTTCAGGAACACTGCTGAATGTGGTGCTTTACGGAAGGTTTGACAGCCTAAAAGACTCCGCTGCCAGCACCATCTTGGGTCAAAAACATCTGATCTTGTCCCACAGAAACCAAGGACAGGTCTGCGGTCACACGGTGTCTGTGGTGGACCTACAGAGTTTATGTCGCAAATCTACAGACGCAGCAAAGAACGAGGTGTACAAGTCCATCTCGGCCTGTCCTCCTGAGGGGGTCCACGCCTTCGCCCTGGTTCTGCCGGTCGGCCCCAGCAGCGTAGAGGACAAACTGGAGTTAGAGGCTCTCCAAAGCTCCTGTGGACCCCACGTTAACGCCTTCACCATGATTCTGTTCACAGTGGACTCTGACAGGGACGCCGCCGCCGTCAGTAACTACGTCCAGTACAACACAGAGATACAAACCCTGTGCCACAGCTGTGCAGGGAGATACTTTATATTTAACATTAATGACAACGCTCAGGTCCCAGAGCTGCTCAGGATGGTGGGGAACATGAGCGGGAGAAAAGCCTTTTCCAAGGATGAGTTCCCCAAACCTTCTGTGAACATGTTGACACGAAAATCATCTTTGAACAAAGTGAAAAACAGGAGACAGTCGAGTCCAAATCTAAAAGTACAACAACTTCTCCAAAAGTCACAACGCCGAGATTATTATGATTTCCACAAAGCTCCGCAGACTCTGAGGGTGGTGATGGTGGGAAAAACCGGCTCTGGGAAAAGCGCCACAGGAAACACCATTTTAGGACGAGATGAGTTCACGTCCAAAATGTCTCAGAACTCGGTGACGCGATCGTGCAGAAAAGCAGAGGGGACGGTGGACGGGCGGTGCATCGAGATCGTGGACACGCCCGGTCTGTTCGACACCACTTTGACAAACGTTCAGGTCCAACAGGAGCTGCTGAACTGCATCAGCCTGTTATCTCCTGGACCACACGCCTTCCTCATGGTGCTGCAGATCGGACGCTTCACCAGAGAGGAGCAGGAAACCGTCAGCCTCATCAGGGACTTCTTCGGGAGACAAGCTCTGAACTTCATCCTGGTCGTTCTGACAAAAGGAGACGACCTGCGAGACACCAGCATCGACAGTTACCTGGAGAGGGGCAGCTTCATCTGGAGAACGATCAGCGAATGCGGAGGGAGGTACCACGTCTTCAACAACAACGACCCGGGGAACCGCCAGCAGGTCCGAGAGCTCATCCACAAAATCGACTCCATGGTGAAGGAAAACGAAGGAGGCTACTACACGTCAGAGATGTTCACCGAGGCCGAAGAAGCGATAAAGAAGGAGACGTACAAAATCCTTAAGGAAAAAGAGCCAGAGCTCGAAAGACTAAAAGAAAAACTCGAACTGAAGCTGATCGAGGAACTCAAACAGGTGAAGAATAAGACATCGAGCTCGCATTTGTCTGAAGAAACTATCAAAAAACAGCTCCTGGAAACGGAGGAGAGATGCCGGAGGGAGGAGGAGAGGAGGCAGAGGGAGCAGGAGGAGCGGGAGCAGGAGGAGCAGATGAAGAAGCTCGAGGAGGAGGTGAAGAGGAAACAGTTTAAAATCAAGCGCGAAACCCTACGGAAGCAGCTGGAGTCGGACCGGAGCAGCGAGGCGCTCCCCCAGATGATGATGATGACGGCGGCGATGGAGGAGATGAGGAAGGAGATGGAGGCGTGGGAGAGGGAGCGGCGCGAGTGGTGGGAGCAGCGCTACGAGGAGGACGAGCGGCGGCGGCTGGAGCAGCGCGAGCGGCAGCAGGAGTTCGAGGACGAGCGTCGAAAGTATGAAGCGGAACGGGAGGTTTACAACGAGCGGCGCCGAGGCGAGGAGGAAACGCGGCGGCGGCAGGAGGAGAGTTTGCTCCAGAAACACCAACAGGAGCTGGAGCGGATGAGGCAGGAGCACGAGGCCGAAGCCCGGAGACAGGCCGAGAAGAACAACGAGTTTCAGCGGAAATACGCCATGGACTTCATGGAGGAGCTGCGGAAAAGAGACGCGGAGCTGGCGGACCTCAGGCAGAACAGCAGGCTGAACCACACGGTGATGCTGCAGTACATAACGCAGGACCCGACGCACAGGGAGAACTACGCCTGGCTGAAGAAGAGGCACATGCTGGAGCTGAAGGAGCTGAGGCGGGCGGGTTACGGAGCGGATCAGGCCAGGGGAGAGCAGCTGCAGAGGAGGCACGAGGCCGAGATCCAGCTCTGGATGAGGGACCGAGTGGACAGAGCCGTGGACAACCAGGCCTGCACCATCCTGTGACCCACGGCACCAAAGTGCGGAAAACCAGAGCCGAATCCAGACTAAAACTGGACTGAAACGGGTTTAGAACGACCTGGTTTAGACCTGGTTTAGACCTGGATTAGACCTGGATTTGACCTGGATTAGACCTGGATTAGACCTGAATTAGACCTGGTTTAGGCCTGTACCACTTGAGGGATTATACAGATATAAGGACACATTGATCAGAGACTAAACAAGGACTAAACTGGGACTAAACCTGCACTAAACAAGGACTAGACCAGGACTAAACCAGGACTAAACCAGGACTAAACCAGGACTAAACCAGGACTAAACCAGGACTAAACCAGGACTAAATAAGGACTAAACCAGGACTAAACCAGGACTAAATAAGGACTAAACCAGGACTAAACCAGGACTAAATAAGGACTAAACCAGGACGAAAATATAAGGACTCGTAAATAAAAAGTAAAGTTCGACTGTTTAATGTGGAAAACCACAGATCGTGTGAAGAAAGAAGGTTTTTATAACTGTAGTTGTTTTCTGGACTAAACAGACTCTGAAACAGGAGCAGAAAGACTTTTTAGAACAAGTGCATCATTAAAAAAGTCACATACAAAGAAAATGAATCTTTTTTAAAATATTTTAAAAGAAAATTCATTGTTTTGTCTCTAATATTTGTGGTGAATGTAAATGTGTTTGAAAAATGCTGCAGCGACAATGAGACTTAAAGAAACGTTTGTGAGTTTTTGGTCACAGCTGCAGCGACTCTGAATGTGAAATGAACTGAAACGTGGAAACAGCAGAACAGAATTCCTGAGGCGTCGCTCAGACTCGAGCTTTTCTCTTTCTGAACCGTTTCCCTTCATTTAAACGAAGGAGTTTTGAACCGTTCTGCTGCTAAAACCCGACGTACAGTAGACTGACCCACGTTCAGTGTCGTTCTCCTGCTGAGCTTTTCTCCACGGAGACGTTTCGCTCATTCGATGCTTCGTCTGGAATGTTCCGCAGTACGGCATTAAACCTGCCGAGTTCTACCCCCGCGGAGACCAGACCGGGTCAGATCACGGTCAGGACGTCGGTTTTTCGGGGTATTTTTGACCCCATCAAACTCAAACCTACAAAAACTGTCGTTTGTGTTTCGTTTGTGCCGTAAAAAGTTTTGTTTGTGTTTCGTTGGTTTTGGAGAAATTAACGATTCTTTTACAGGTCACAGGAAGAAGAAAAATGCTCGAAAACGCCCGAAATGGAGTCAAACGTTTGTGCGATTCTGGATCTTCAGATATTCACAGTTTTATTTTGGTCGATGACGTCGTCCAGAACCTCAGAATGTGAAACAGCCTCAAAACAGGAAGAAAATGATGTCAAACGTTTGTATTTGGTTTGTGCTGTTTTGTGCTGTGACAGTTTCATTTGTGTGAGTTTATTTCTAAAATTCTTCATTATTATTTCTGTGGTAATTACAGGACGTCATTTCTGCTCAGCTGACGGAGACAAACTCCACAAAACTAGTGAAGAGAAACGACCTGAGGCTGAGGAAAAGTCTGTTTGTCTTTAGTCTTTTGCTTTTGATTCAGATTTTATCATAAAAAAGAAGAAAATGAAACTGTCACAGCACAAATACAAACGTTTGACATCATTTTCTTCCTGTTTTGAGGCTGTTTCACATTCTGAGGTTCTGGACGACGTCATCGACCAAAATAAAACTGAAAATCTGAAGAACCAGAATCACAAACTGAACTTTCCGCAGCACAAACGCTCGACACAGTTTCTGTAGGTTTGAGTTTGATGCGGGGCAAACTTCCTGCAGTTGTGAGTAAATGTAAAGTGGAGCTGTTTAAAGTCACACTGCGGGACATTCCAGGCAGAGCAGCAGCGTATCCATGGAAACGGGCGGTGACGCAGCCCCGGACAGTGAATGTAGGAATATGATGTAAATATAAAACACGCTCCTGTCATTTTAGAGGCTTTAAAATACAATAAATGAAACTGTGATGTGTTTGTTACGTCTGAACTCCTTTGTCCAAGTCTGTAGTTTTTTATTGATTTTCTCGTCATAAATACAGAAGTTTGTCGTGATTCTCTGCAGTGACGTCGCTCTGGGACGTTTCTGCTCAAATCTACAGAAACATTTAAACCCGGTTTATGATGACGGCCTGATAATAAGTCCGAAAGTCTAAATCAAAGCTCTTTAAATCAGTCTGACGAGTTCATGTGACAGAAGTGAGTCCCTCCAGACCGTCACACACCTGGGTTAAGTTTAGCCACAATTTAGCAGAATTTAAAGCATTTTATTTAGAATTTGGCAGAATTTAAAGCATTTTATCCAGAATTTAGCAGAATGTAAAGTTTATATGACTCATAGTCGTTTCTCAGTCGTTGTGTTATATTTTCGCTGGTGCTAAGTTCATTTTTAAATCATCCCTGTTTGAAACAAGAGAAATAACAGGACTTTTAATGACTCAATTCTACTAAGATGCGGCTCATCTGTGTTTTTAAGTTATGCTCAGTTAAACCCACAATATTTCACTTTAATGTGAGTTCAAATGACTCAAAAACAAGAACATGTCACAGCAACTGGACATAATTAAGTTCGTAGGACTATTCCTAAAACATATAAAGCACATATAACTTAATCTACTTCATGAACCTTGAGCGTTTGGGCTCCAGTGTTTCCTGCAGAGAGATCCTTTTACTGCACAAAGAAATACTTCAAATGAACTCCTCAGAAAGAGGAAAGAGGAGAAGTGTGAAACTCTGGGCCGGATCAGAGGAATGATCAGTGTGATGTTGTTTGGAAGTGACAGACGTTTGTTTACAGAGCGATAAAGAGAGAGTTCTTCTGTCGTTATCTGACATCAGCTTCATCAGATGAGACTGAAGTTTGTGCAGTGAAACCAGTGGAACCTGAAGTGATTCTGCAACTAAAGTAACTCTGAAAAGCCCCGAACCAAAACTCTCATGTTTATCTGAATCTGATTTTGACTCGTTAAAAACACAAACCAGCCGCCACTTTCTGCCAAATTCTGAATAAAATGCTTTAAATTCTGAATAAAATGATTTAAATTCTGAATAAAATGATTTAAATTCTGAATAAAATGATTTAAATTCTGAATAAAATGCTTTAAATTCTTTACAAATTTTTTCGTTAAAAACACAAACCATCCGCCACTTTCAGCAGGAAACGTCCAAAAGACAAATCCACAAATGTTGAATCTGATCTGTTCACATGTTTTTTCCTGTTGTTCACACATTTGATCATCTTTAATGACGCATTAGAAAAGAAACATTTCGATAACGACACCAGGACTGTTCACTTCAGTCTTTGTCGCTCAGTAAATTAAAGCCCAAACATCATCACACTGATAATAATGATGTTACTCACTGCTTTAAAGAACACAAAGACTTTCATCAGAAACTCATTCAGAGCTCATTTACAGTCATGTTGCTGTAAAATGGCCCAAAGTCATTTATAACACTGTAAAAAGACAAACTGAACTCTGTGAGGTACAGATGATCCTCAGGAGCTAAAGTCTGAACCGGTTCTGAAAACTGAACATTACAAAAACAAAGTGTTTATGACTGAGGTCAAAGGACTGTGTCCGGAAAAGTCTGAAACTAAACATTTCTCTCAATAAACAATTATTGGAACAACAGAAATGAAACTTTTGGGCGTCACAGACCAAACTCTGACAGGGACAAATCACATGAACAACAGTCACTGAAATGAGCAGGAATATTGCAGTAATCAGAAGGAATTCTTATTTTATGCCAACGGAAAGAAGAAAACGTGTAATTGCCTCTTGTTTTCCCTCAGCTGGAACTGTCCGGATGTTGGTGCTGCAGAGATTCAGACAAATGTGCAGACGGTTCAGAATGGAGCTCTAAACGGCTCTTTGAGGGTTCATCTCAGTGCTGTGCAGAAAGTGTGACGACACACAGACCTGTGCACATGTGACGACACACAGACCTGTGCACATGTGACGACACACAGACCTGTGCACATGTGACGACACACAGACCTGTGCACATGTGACGACACACAGACCTGTGCACATGTGACGACACACAGACCTGTGCACATGTGACGACACACAGACCTGTGCACATGTGACGACACACAGACCTGTGCACATGTGACGACACACAGACCTGTGCACATGTGACGACACACAGACCTGTGCACATGTTCCCACAGTTACACACAGACCTGTGCACATGTTCCCACAGTTACACACAGACCTGTGCACATGTTCCCACAGTTACACACAGACCTGTGCACATGTTCCCACAGTTACACACAGACCTGTGCACATGTGACGACACACAGACCTGTGCACATGTGACGACACACAGACCTGTGCACATGTTCCCACACACAGACCTGTGCACATGTTCCCACAGTTACACACAGACCTGTGCACATGTTCCCACAGTTACAGGTTCAACACAAGACGAGCCTCAAACCCAAGAACTAAAGCACCGAAAGCACTGAATGGAACAGCACTTCAGGCTGAGGCAGAATCAGGCTTTTAAAAACAGTTTTAAGAAATGACTATTTAAAAAAGTTTAGTGTGACATATTTTGAGTGTTTGGGGTGAGTTTTGTGAAGTTCTGGATGATGTAACTCAGACTCTGTTTGTTCTGACTGTTTTGGTGCTGAAAGTGTCTTTGAGGTCAGAGTCTCTGCTTCTGTAGAGACGACATCCTGAAAGAAACAACAAACTAAACTTGGACAACATCATTTAAGACTTTTTAAGGCCTTAATTTAGGAACATTTCAGACCTTTTTAAGACTTTTAAGACCCTGCGGAGGCCCTGGATTCACTTTTATCTTTATGCATTTGAACTCTTGGTTTTATGATCGACTCTTTTCCTGTTCATTTGTCTGTGTTGGAAACGTGCGGTAAAATAAAGCAGTTTGGACTGTGTGAAATTCCTCTGTCAAACACACGAGTCTCTGCTGGAGAAAAGAGTTTTAGAAATGAAAGAACTCGTCTCAGTTTCACTGGACAGAATCAGGCCTCAGGATTATTATACGAGTTATTATGAGTTATTATTATTATTGGTGATTTCCAGGTTTAGATGTGATGACATCACAGAATAATCATAATAATAAAGCATCAGTTTTATACAGCGCTTTTCTGGACACTCAAAGACACTTTACAGCATTATTCATTCACTCCAGACCCGGTGGTGTAAACTACTATTGTAGCCACAGCTGCCCTGGGGCAGACTGACGGAAGCGAGGCTCCAATCTGCACCATCGGCCCCTCCGACCACCACCACCATTCACACACACACCACTTTCATACTGGGCAGTGTGGGTGAAGTGTCTTGCCTAAGGACACTACGACAGTTTTTGCCACTGGCCCCACTGTGGCACCTGGAATTCCCAGTGTCTCCATCCAAGTTCTAACCAGACCCTGCTGAGCCTCTGAGATCTGACGGGTTCAGACGCTGACGAGCCGGTGTGGCCACGCAGAGACACACTTCCACAGGAATCACACTGTACTTCACCAGAAAATCTACAAAATGTGGAGCCGGATCATTTCTCTGAGCGACGAGACCAGAAAATCAGAACCTGGAACATCCCGGTTTGGAGCGGTTTGTGAGAATAAAACGGTGAATCGAGTTAAGGAAAACTGCGCTCGGCCCATTCACGACAAACGTGAGTCAGTTTAGTTGCACTAAAATGCAACACAAAGAACCTTACAGGGATCAAAAAAGAAACATTTTCATTTCCCCTCCACAAATCTGAACTGAAATCTGAACAGATGAGTTTAGAGATTATAATCCCACTAAATCTGAACTGGGATTATAATCTCTAGACTCATGTTCAGTTCAGATTTGTGGAGGGGAAATGAAAACTGTTCTTTTTTAATCACTGTAAGGCTCTTTGTGATGCATTTTTGTATGAAGTTTGATAGACTGATAGATTGCAGTTCCTGATCAGTGAAGTGTGTGTGGTGATCCTCGGGTGCACCTCAGGCCCACAGCGCCCCCTCTCTTCTGGGCGTGGCAGAGGCTGTTCGCAGTAACAGGTGGAGCCGGTTCTGGGCTGTGTCTTTCACATAGTTTTAGGTCGACTCAGGCGGAGCAGCAGCAGAATCTGCTCAAACACGAGCTGCACCGGCGGCGCTCGGAGGCGGCGGCTGCTGTCGGTGAGCACAGATCTACTCTCTCATAGACTTTGGTTTGGTAGATGCTGCAGGACAGAACACAGAGCGTTCAGATCTCTTCAGGCTGGAGCCGGCGTTTCCCTCACAGGCCGGGTGTGAGTGCAGGGTTCAGGCTGGAGCTGGTGTTTCCCTCACAGGTCGTCAGGTGTGAGCGCAGGGTTCAGGCTGGAGCTGGTGTTTCCCTCACAGGTCCTCGGGTGTGAGCACAGGGTTCAGGCTGGAGCCGGTGTTTCCCTCACAGGTCGTCAGGTGTGAGCACAGGGTTCAGGCTGGAGCTGGTGTTTCCCTCACAGGTCGTCAGGTGTGAGCACAGGGTTCAGGCTGGAGCTGGTGTTTCCCTCACAGGTCGGGTGTGGGCGCAGGGTTCAGGCTGGAGCTGGTGTTTCCCTCACAGGTCGTCAGGTGTGAGCGCAGGGTTCAGGCTGGAGCTGGTGTTTCCCTCACAGGTCGGGTGTGAGCACAGGGTTCAGGCTGGAGCTGGTGTTTCCCTCACAGGTCGGGTGTGAGCACAGGGTTCAGGCTGGAGCTGGTGTTTCCCTCACAGGTCGGGTGTGAGCGCAGGGTTCAGGCTGGAGCTGGTGTTTCCCTCACAGGTCGTCAGGTGTGAGCACAGGGTTCAGGGTGGAGCTGGTGTTTCCCTCACAGGTCCTCGGGTGTGGGCGCAGGGCTGTGATCGGTGAGTGTTTCAGGAGCTGATCACAGATACTTTAAACGCTGAAACACAAACCTCCACCTGGATCATAATCGTGCACTTCACTGGTTGTAAAAGTACTTCAGAAATGTGCTGCTTTCCGGTTCGGGGTTCGTCAGCTGCTTGTTTCAGTGGAGACGTCACTGCTCCGCCTGGAATGTCCCACAGTGTGACATTAACCAGCTCCACTTTATATATACACTGCACAAAAGGTCCATCAAAAATAAGAAAAGAGGTAAAAATGCCTGTTTTAAGTGACATTTTCTGCCAGTGCAGGAAGAACTTTTCACTTACCAAGTTTTCTTAAAACAAGAGGAAATCTGAATCTTGTTCTAAGCAGAAAACACGAGTTTCAAGTGTTTATGGACAGATTTTTCCCCTTATTGGTTTGAGGAGGAAGTTAAAGAGGCTTAACCTGGACTGAGTTCATATAAAAAGTGCTGAGAATAAGTTGTAATATGGAGATAAGATAAATCAGGATGAAATATCTGGAAACAAGTAAAAAAAATCTCATCTTATTAAGTAAAAAAATCTTAAAATTGGTCTTTTAAGATGAAGTCAGTTTAACTCTGGCAGAAAATCCTTTTGCTGTGGATCTATTATTTTATACTGAGCAAAAAACTAAATGGAGTTAATATGAGTTGAGTTAAGGAAGTTTCACCATGATTTAAGTCAACTTCACTTCACAGTGAAATGATCTGCAGGAGGAACAAGTGTTTTTTTCTTAATTCAAGCAACACTCGATTTTATTTCTTGTGAAGTGAAGTTGACTTAAATCACGGTGAAACTTTCTTCATTCAACTCATCTTAACTCGATTTAAAAAAATAAAAAAAACCTTTTTGCACTTAAAACAAGAAATGAAATGGAGTTTTGCTTGAAGAGGAAAACACTTGTTCCTCCTGCAGATCGTTTCACTGTCGAGTTGAATCGACTCAAATAAAATCAAATGTTTTTAATTGAAGTCATTTTAACGTAACGGAGACGGTTTTACTCAAGTGTGGCTCAAAAATCAGCAGAAAAACAGGTTGTGAGTGTGAGCGGCGTCGCCTCTGCACAGATCTGACCTGGAGCTCGCTCCTGTTCAGTCTGTATGAACACAGAAAGATTTAATGCTGCACTGCGGAACATTCCAGACAAAGTAACACGTGAATAACAAGTGTCGCGGTGAAAGTCTGACCCAGTTTGCAGCGGGTGTTGACATAATTCTGTCTCTGCTCATGTTTATTTAAATATTCGTCCTGACGGGAACGAGAAACTCCTCCTGTCGCTTATTAGGACGATTTTCATCAAGTCAAATAAAACATTTATGTGTGAAAATGGGATCAAAACAGAAACAAGTTTAAAGTTCTTAACATTCGATACTAAAAAATATCCTGAGGAGATTCTGGATTATCTCAGATTTGAGTAAAACAGATTTGAATGAAAATTTGCCTAAAAATTAAACTTTCAGATCATTTTTTTTGGAGTGAAACTTAAATAAATCAGGTTTAGAATCGTTTTGTACATTTTCTCATCATCTTCTAAAGTATAAAACTGTGGAGTTTGGTGTAGGTGCAGTTTTAATCACAATAAAAAAACAATAAATACTAAATACTAATAAAATACAACACTAAATACAGTCAATTAAATCCTGTCCCAATTTATTTTAATCATATTTAATTTATCTTGTTGAAAAGCGACTGATAAATAAAATGTATTATTATTATTATTTATTTATTTTATTATTTTTTATTTTTTATTATTATTATTATTTTTTATGATTATTATTATTTTTTATTATTATTAGTAGTAGTATTTTTATTATTATTATTATTATTATCATTATTATTATTATTATTATTATTACTTTATTTATGATTATTTTATTTTTTAATTTATTTTTATTTTTATTATTATTATTATTATTATTATTATTATTATTATTATTATTATTATTATTATTACACTGCAAAAACCAAAATGTGGTCAGGCTTAAATGACTCTGATTAAGAAAGTTTGACCAGGATTTGAGTAAATTTCACTTCACAAGTAAAACGATCAGTGCAGTAAGATTTTTGTACTTAAAATACAAAAAACACATCTTAATCCACTTAAAATAAGAAAAACAACTTTTTACACTTAAAATAAGAAATAAAATCAAATGTTGCTTGAATTAAGAAAAAAAAACCTGACTCCACTGAGATCATTTCACTTGTCAAAATGAATCGACTCAAATAAACAGGCGAAACAAAAGGACTCTGAAGTGTTAATAACCCTCTGGATGATTAAGTATGAAAACATGTTTGAATATTTGTGACTTAATTAGACACTAATTACAGGGCTGTGTTCGGGTTCCTGTTGTTGGTGTTTTCGTCCAGTAAAAACTCTTTGTTAAATGTGGATTTTGTCGGATTTCCAGACAAAACATTAAATATGGAGGGAAGTCGGGCCAGTAAAAAACTCACAGGAACTTACGGTTTAACAAATATTCCTCCTCAATCATCGGGTTCGTTTAGTCACTACAAGAAAACTGCATGTAGTGTTTTTGTGCCGCTCCACCTTTAGAACCAGGAAATCAAATCCTGACTCATGTGTTTGTGTTTTCCCAGAATCTCGGCTCTTCAGACGTCTCAGGGACAGGACGATGGCCGAGGCGCCGCTCGGTGAGGCACACGGTTCATACTTCACACTGTTGTGTAATAATCATGGTTCATGTTCCCAAACCAGTTTAATGTGGAATGTGTCGGTGCAGGTCACATTCCTTAAGTGTGTGGTTCATTTGGCAAGAAAATGTCAAACATTTTAACCCCTAAAGACCTGAGGGCAGTTTTAGTACTTTTCTCCTCAACTGGATTTTTGTCTTAATTTTGCTTTTCAAACTGCCCCTTTTACCCCTAATGAAGTGTTCTACCTCCTTTTGTTCAGTCCAACCTGTTATTTCACAATCTGCTGCTGTAGTTGTGTCATGAGGCTGTGAGAAAAGCTACAGGACCAGAAATAGAAAATAAAATTCACTCTTTTATACAAAACCCACAGCAAACATGTAGAAACAACTTTTTGGACATAAAAAATGCTTAATTTAGGGCCTGAGCTACAAAAATGTAAAATCTCAAGTCTGTAAGTAAATTAAAAATCTCCTTATTGCCCTAAAAACAAAAAAAGTGCAGTGGCTCCATGACTTTCCTGGTCCAGTCCTGGAAACAGCTCCTGTCAGGTCCACGGCCAGAGCCACAGCACTTCTGCATTTCCAGGGTGGAAATTACATTTGGATTTGTTCATTTGGACTGAAATAAACCTTTAAATAAAAATAGAAAGAGATGCACAATTACACACACCAAGATGTGTCATTTTCCATGTGTGTGAGAATTAACTCCACTTAGAGCGACTTTTTCCCTCGTTATAAACACACACAGTCAGAGGAGTCGACCATCTTGACTCACTTCACTCTTTGGCAAAGTTTGGCTCCATCAAAATGGACGGAGCGCATGAGTTTGGGGAAAACAAAGTTCCTGTTGGACACTCGTTTTGCTCCCGTCATCACACAGCGTGAGTGTGACGTAGGATAAAGCCGCAGAAATGTACGGAAACCTCTATGTCTGCACTTTCAGAGGGGAAAAGGACGTTTCTGTCTTTACACTTACAAAGTTCTGCGGTTATACAAACATGTTCCTCTGAGTCGTATATGATGTCGTAGGACTTCAGGGATAAGTTTGCTTGTACAATATATAAACTCCTCCATGGACTCGCACCACCACCACTATCAGGATTCATTAAACAAAAACCTCCCACTGGCAGAAGAGCAGGAAACACTAGAGGCGACTGTGAGGTTCCTCATGACGCAGAACCTCCTCAGTCAGAGGCGGAACATCTGGAACGTCCCTCACACAATAAGAGAATCTGCTACGTATAAAACCTTTAAAACTCACCTTAAAAACGGCTCAAATCAAACCAACACTGCACATTAGAGCTGTTCACACCTCATGTTACCCGACACACATACGTGTTTAGCACCGCGCACATTTAACCTGCAATATATGGATCTCATGCTATTTATATGTGTCTTGTTGTTGCTGTCTTTGTTTTGTGTTTTAACGTTGCCTTTTTACAACTGGCAAAGGGAAGACTGATGAAAATGAGCCTGACTGTGCAAACTCGGGTGCATTTACACTGTTTAATGTTGATTAAACGGCCGCTATAGAGTCAGACATGAAGCTAACAGGTTTAAAGATGCTTCACTCCCACAGCGTCGCCCTGGAGAACAGCAGACAGCATCTGTCTGTGCAGCTGCTTTGTTCTGTTCTCCTCTATTGTTTGTATTATTTCCTGAGTTCCAACCCAAGACTAATTTCCCTGTGGGCCAAAAAAGTTATTCTGATTCTGATTCTGATTGTCCCTTTCAAATAAATAAAAATAATAACTTTTCTCTTTCAGACTCTGAGTTCCGGATCGTGATGATCGGAAAGAACCCGGAGGAAAAGGCTAAACTGGGCACGTTCCTCACAGCCAAGTCCATCTTTCCTTACGACAAACTGTCCAAGCAGAGCGGCGTGTTCAGCGGAGAATGGAGGAACTGTGCGGTGAAAGTCTACAGCAGCTCGGACCTGCTGAGGGCCGAAGAGTCCAGAGTGCGAGAGGAGACCCAGCGCCTGCTGCGACTGAGCCAACCTGGACCCAACGCCTTCCTGCTGCTCGTGGACCCTGCAGACTTCACCAGAACCGACCGCGACAAACTCAGCTCCGTCCTCAGGCGTTTCGGCGAAGACGCGCTCAAGTCGTCCATGATCATCGTGACGGACAGTGACATGGGCTGGAACCAGCACTTCAACGCCCTCAAACAGGACTGTGGCCACAGACTGATCCGGGTCAACTTTAACGACCTCTACGGACGCGTGCAGCAGAATTTAATGGACAAACTTCAGGAGATGGTCAGCGATAATCAAAGGGAAATTTATGCAGGACAGAATGAAAAAACAATAGAATCTGAGCATATTTACGATTACCCAACAGTGGTGTTGAACATGGTGCTGTGTGGGGGCTTTAGCGACTGGAAGACCTTAGCTGTTAGGGCAATTCTGGGGAAAAAACTAAAATCATCGAGACTTTCTAAATGTGTGAAACATGTGGGCACATTTGGCAGGAGGACAGTGTCCATTATAGACCTGCCGGCTTTGTCCAGTCTGAGGCCGGACGCCGCCCAGCAGGAGTGTCTCCACTGCTTCTCTCTGTGTGAGCCTCAGGGAATCCACGCCTTTGTGGTGGTCCTTCCTGTGGGGCGCCTCAGCCCCGAGGACAAACAGGAGCTGGTCGCCATCAGGAGAGAGTTCACCGCCAAAATGAACACCTTCAAAATGATCCTGTTCACCGTGGACTCAGAGTCCGGAGCTTTAGCCGTGTCCAACTTCATCAAGAGCAGCAAAGACCTACAAGATCTGTGTGAGAGCTGCAGCCACCGCTACGCCGTCCTCAACATCAGCGACAAGAAGCAGGTGCCCGACGTCATCAGGATGGTGGAGGAAATCAGCGATTATGGAGCGAAAAGTCTGAGAAAATCAGAGACGAAGCCTCAAGTCACACAACAGGAGAGTTATGATAAAGGGACAAACTTTATTCCAAACCCAGAGAAAGATTCTCTGCGCATCGTTCTGATCGGGAAAACCGGGTCTGGGAAAAGCGCCACAGCCAACACCATTCTGGGCAGAGAAGAGTTTGAGTCTAAAACCTCCCAAACGTCCGTCACAAAGCTGTGTGAAAAAGCAGAGGGGCAGATCGAGGGCAAATCTGTGACGATCGTGGACACACCGGGACTGTTCGATACCAGTTTATCCAACGCCGAGGTCCAAAAGGAGCTGGTCAAATGCGTCAGCCTGTTAGCGCCCGGGCCACACGTGTTTCTACTGGTGCTGGAGATCGGTCGCTTCACTCGAGAGGAGAAAGAGACGGTGCAGCTTATTCAGAACTTTTTTGGTGATGAATCAGACAAATATACAATCGTTCTGTTCACCAGAGGAGACCACCTCAGAAACACAACCATAGAAGAGTTCCTCAGAGGAGGCCAGACCCTGACGATGCTGCAAAAATGTGGGAACAGGTACCACGTCTTCAACAACAAAGACAAAGAGAATCGAAAACAGGTCCAGGACCTACTGCACAAGATAGACGCCATGGTGGATGCAAACGGCGGCGGATACTACACTTCCGACATTTTCCAAGAAGCTGAAAAGGCCATCGAAATAGAAACCGAAAGAATTCTCCAGCAGAGGGCACCAGAAATAGAAAAGCTGAAGCATAACATTGAGGAAAGGCACAAAAGGGTCGTAAAAGCTACAAAAGGTAAAATTGCAGCGATGAAAAAAACATTTGAACTGGACATTTTGCAAAAGCGCAAACAGGTTCGGGAGCAGCAGAAGAAGATCGAGATGGAACAGGAGAAGATTAGAGTGTTTGAGGAGAGGAGGAAGGAGGAGGAGAGACTTCTGAAGCAGGAGGAGGAGCGGCAGGTGCAGAAGTGGAATGAAAAATACAAGAATTTAATGAGTCCGACGAACACGGGGCGGTTGCGGCGCATGAGCTTTGCCCTCGAAGAGTTCCAGCTGGAGAGGATGGCCTTGTACCAGCAGAGGGAAATCCTGCTGATGAGATCGGAAAACGAGGAGCGGAGACGCCAAGAGGTGAACGCGCAATTCGAGACGCTGCAGAGCGAATACGAGGAGGCGAAGAGACTTTACGAAGCCAAAATCCGCGAGGACGAGATCAGACGCAGACAAGAGGAGCAGGAGATCCAAGCGGTGGAGGAGATATACTTAAAACAGCTGGAGGCGCTTAACCAGAGGAGCTACGAGGAGGCGAGGAAGCAAGCGGAGGTGTCCAACGACTTCCAGGCCAAATACGTCCAAGAGGTGAGAGACGACAGGGCGGAGCTGGAAAAACAACTGGCGCAAATGAAGATGCGGCAGCGGGAAAACGACCACTCCGTCCTGAAGCAGCTGAAACGAAGCAAGTCGTGTCTGAAGGATTATAACCAGATGGTCGCGCGGCAGAGGCAGGAGATCCGGGCGCTGGGGCGGCTCCAGAACATCCACGACCCGGACTTCCTGATGAGGGGAGTGGAGGAGCTACGGAAGCAACACGACGAGGAGGTTCACGACTGGATCCAGGACAAAGTGAGGAGCGCGGCCGACAGTAACGTCTGCACCGTCCTGTGATTACAGAAGCACTTTAACATTATCCTGGAGCACGACTGGAGACAACGACCAAACTGCGGAAATCTGCTTCTGTTTCTATAAACCAGCATGTTCCAGTTTGTGTTTGGGACGTAAGAATAATGTAAATATGGTCAAAGGTGTCACAGTATCTGGAATGAACAGTTCTGATGCAGAAAGAGCTCAAAAACAGAGGGAACTACATAGACCATGATCCTTTGCTCCGTTTCAGTGCAGAAATAACTGTTCTAAGCACTTTTACATCTTCATTCTGTGGATTAAGTCTGTGAAGCATTTTTAGAGGAAAAAGTGGCAGATTCACAGTTTTATATTGGAATAAATCTGGTCCAGAGATTTGGATTTGGTTCCGTCCCGAATGACGATAAATGTACAAACGACTGAAGCGTTTTAGAGTCAGTCTGTGATTCTGGAGTTTTCCTACGATATCCTGATAAATCTCCTGATAAATCTCCTGATAAATATCGTCCGTGAGCTCCAGACTGGGATCGTATCGTATCCTGAGTCTTGGATATCGGTACAGCTCTGGTTATTTCCATTTTACCTGCTGAAGTCGCCTCATCAAACTCAAACCTACAAAAACTGAGTCAATCGTTTGTGCTGCAAAGTTTCGTTTGTGCTTCTTTAGTTTTGGAGAAATGAACGATTCTTTTACAGGTCAAACTGGGGTCAGACCCACAGGAAGAAGAAAAATGCTCCAAAACGCCCAAAATAGAGTCAGTCGTTTGTGCTGTTTTGTGTGATTCTGGTTCTTCAGATATTCACAGTTTTATTTTGGTCGATGACGTCGTCCAGAACCTCAGAATGTGAAACAGCCTCAAAACAGAAGAAAATGATGTCAAACGTTTGTATTTGGTTTGTGCTGTTTTGTGCTGTGACAGTTTCATTTGTGTGAGTTTATTTCTAAAATTATCAGCCTCAGATCGTTTCTCTTCTCTAGTTTTGTGGAGTTTGTCTCCGTCAGCTGAGCAGAAATGACGTCCTATAATTACCACAGAAATAATAATGAAGAATTTTAGAAATAAACTCACAGAAATGAAACTGTCACAGCACAAAACAGCACAAACCAAATACAAACGTTTGACATCATTTTCTTCTGTTTTGAGGCTGTTTCACATTCTGAGGTTCTGGACGACGTCATCGACCAAAATAAAACTGTGAATATCTGAAGAACCAGAATCACACAAAACAGCACAAATGTTTGACTCCATTTTGGGCGTTTTGGAGCATTTTTCTTCTTCCTGTGGCTCTGACCCCAGTTTGACCTGTAAAAGAATCGTTCATTTCTCCAAAACTAAAGAAGCACAAATGATTGACACAGTTTTTGTGCAGGTTTGAGTTTCCGCAGGTTCAGTCTGTGACCACATCGTGTTGTGACTCTTGGAGATCGTGACACTCGTAGTTTGTACAGACAGAATCACTTCATCACTTTAAACACCAGTAAAAAACACCAGTAAAAACCCGACACACAGTGACTTCAGTTCTTCTGTCTTTGAGTTTTAGGCTCGATTTTCAGATTTTCTTGTGGGTTTTTAAAGGTTTGAATGGACCGGACGCCTAATCACACGAGCTGTTTGTGAATGAAACTGTGACTCTGAGTTCTGTTAAATCCTGTTTGAAAAACCGTCTTTAATTTGAGCTGGAGACTTTTGGCTCGTTTCCAGTTCCTTTTCCGAAAGCTGCTCCAGGTTAAAGGAAGTGCAGTGCTCGGGGAACGTGTGGGTTATAAATGCCGTCTGACAGGATGGACATATTTTAGATGTGATCAGACACACATTTTATTTTTATTAGTCAACTGTTTAAAGAATTTTATTGTACATTTTTTAAGGTGAAAATATGGCACCGAAAACTTCTAACGTGAATATTTATGAATAAAGTGCAATAAAAGCTCTTTTCCCGTGTTTTAGAGTCTGTGAACTACAGATTATGATGATCAAAACAAACGTTACTGATCCACAAGGGAAATTATTGTAAATTATTTGGACCTTACGCCTCTGTACATGTGTATAATATGTGTAATATGTGTAATATGTGTAATATGTGTAATATGTGTAATATGTGTAATATGTGTAATATGTGTAATATGTGTAATATGTGTAATATGTGTAATATGTGTAATATGTATAATTACTGATACAAACACATGAATAAACTTATGAAAAATGAACATTGATCTTTTCTGGCACAACAATAAACAAATATAACAAAAGAAAATAAAAATACGACTGTGATTATTTTTAAAGTCACCATAGACTGGATAAAATGACAAATAATAAATAACTGCTTCATAAAAAGTACGACGCTGTGGCCAAAGCAGAAAAAAAGAATCTGACGACGGCTTTTGCTGAAACATAATCTCAAAATAAAAAAAAGTTTTGGACATCAGCCACTTTCAGAATTGTTGTGAGTAAAAAATAGGCCAAGATATGAATTACAGGTAATAAATTACTGACAGAAGTGTAACTGTAACTAATCTAATGACTGAATAATCGTTATCTGGGAGAAGAATAATGAGCAGTTTAATGGGAATAATGGAGCTGTAATAAAGCTTAAGCCAGTGTGACGGGTTAAACTGCTCATGGCTCTAAAATAGCTGTCACAGTTCTGCCTATTGTCTACCTGCCATTTAGGCCTCACCTTCTGTAGGACACTTTCTGTTGTACTGAAATAATACTCTGTGTTAGACGCCGTTCTGTGTGTTGCATTTGAGTCCTGTGCTCCTGTGTGATAATAGCATTCATATCATGTTTTTAAAAGCTTCTTCTTTTCTAGTTCAGTCATTTTGCTGAAGTTTATGTTGACTTTAGGCTGTAAAGTGTCAGGGAAAGTCCTGTGTCTGTGTTCTGCAGTTTTCCTCTGATGACATAAGCAGAGGGATTCGCTTTTACGGCCGACACACTTCATGGATCAGAAAGGGGAAGTTTGTGGAATGTGGCTGTCGCTCGTTTAGACTGAAGCGTCGGGCGCTGAAATGCCGCTGCACCTGTCAGGTCCCTGTCAGGTCCCTGTGAGGTCCCTGTCAGGTCCCTGTCAGGTCCCTGTGAGGTCCCTGTCAGGTCCCTGTCAGGTCCCTGTGAGGTCCCTGTCGCTCACACCTCCACTTTTCCTCCGCTCACACAGCCTCTGCTCTGGGTTCACTGAGGCCACGTTCAGACTGCAGGGCTTAACGCTCAGTTCTTATTTTTTTGTGAAATCTGATTTTTTTTGTGAGCTCGTTCACATTTCTAATTAAATGTGACACGTTTGTGATGTTCAGCGTGAACTTTAAACGCCAGAAAAGCGTCTGACATGAGGAGGACACGATGACGACACAGGCGCAGATCAGGGTTTAGAGGAGAGGAGAGAGGAGAGAGGAGAGAGGAGAGGAGAGAGAGGAGAGGAGAGGAGAGAGGAGAGGAGAGAGGAGAGAGGAGAGAGGAGAGAGGAGAGAGGAGAGGAGAGAGGAGAGGAGAGAGGAGAGAGAAGAGGAGAGAGGAGAGAGGAGAGTAGAGAGGAGAGAGGAGAGGAGAGGAGAGGAGAGAGAGGAGAGGAGAGGAGGAGAGAGGAGAGAGGAGAGAGGAGGTGTGAGGAGAGAGGAGAGGAGAGAGGAGAGGAGAGAGGAGAGAGGAGAGGAGAGAGGAGAGAGGAGAGAGGAGAGGAGAGAGGAGAGGAGAGAGGAGAGGAGAGAGGAGAGGAAAGAGTATATATCGATATTGTATCAGCACGATACGATAAACTGATGTTTTGATATTTTTGCACAGCCCTAATTTTCATATGAATACATTTACCTCATAATCAAATATAATCGTTATCTGGTCTGGTCCTCATTTAGACCTGGTTTAGACCTGGTTTAGACCTGGTTTAGACCTGGTCACAGCATTTTAGAGTCAGTCTGTTATTCTGTAGGTATGGTATGGTATGGTATCATATGGTATGGTATAGTATGGTATGGTATGGTATAGTATGGTATGGTATGGTATGGTATGGTATGGTATGGTATGGTATGGTATGGTATGGTATGGTATGGTATCATATGGTATGGTATGGTATGGTATCGCATGGAATGGTATGGTATAGTATGGTATGGTATGGTATGGTATAGTATGGTATGGTATAGTATGGTATGGTATAGTATGGTATGGTATGGTATAGTATGGTATGGTATGGTATAGTATGGTATGGTATAGTATGGTATGGTATGGTATGGTATCGCATGGAATGGTATGGTATAGTATGGTATGGTATAGTATGGTATGGTATGGTATAGTATGGTATGGTATGGTATCGCATGGTATGGTATGGTATAGTATGGTATAGTATGGTATGGTATGGTATAGTATGGTATGGTATAGTATGGTATGGTATAGTATGGTATGGTATAGTATGGTATGGTATAGTATGGTATGGTATGGTATAGTATGGTATGGTATAGTATGGTATAGTATGGTATGGTATGGTATCGCATGGTATAGTATGGTATAGTATGGTATGGTATAGTATGGTATGGTATCGCATGGTATGGTATGGTATAGTATGGTATGGTATGGTATAGTATGGTATGGTATAGTATGGTATGGTATAGTATGGTATGGTATAGTATGGTATGGTATGGTATAGTATGGTATGGTATAGTATGGTATGGTATGTATCGTATGGTATAGTATGGTATGGTATAGTATGGTATAGTATGGTATGGTATGGTATGGTATCGCATGGAATGGTATGGTATAGTATGGTATGGTATAGTATGGTATGGTATGGTATGGTATAGTATGGTATGGTATAGTATGGTATGGTATAGTATGGTATGGTATAGTATGGTATGGTATGGTATAGTATGGTATGGTATAGTATGGTATGGTATAGTATGGTATGGTATAGTATGGTATGGTATAGTATGGTATGGTATAGTATGGTATGGTATAGTATAGTATGGTATGGTATGGTATAGTATGGTATGGTATAGTATGGTATAGTATGGTATGGTATGGTATGGTATGGTATGG